>VYXD01011351.1:69422-141077 GCA_013397195.1 Hylia prasina | reverse complement strand
TTTTTTTAAATGAATATCTAATTAGCATTTGGGAGAAGCCCAAGAATTTTGTCCCACAGGTTGAAGAAATATGTCTCACTTCGGCTTCTTCACTGAGAAGAAATGGAAAGCACTTAAATATCATCTTTCTTGTATACTGCAGAATAAATATGCTCTGTAGTACTGAATGTTACTCAAATGTTAGTGGTTTTATAACCTTGCAACTATAACAAGCACCTTTTTTCTTTAGCTTTGCCAACTGTATAGTGATAACTGCACTGCTCATTCTGAGTGTTACATGCAGAACATGTCCATGTAAAAGAAAGCTTTGTGGAGGTTAACCTGCCCCCACCCCAAGGCTGCTCATCCAGAATGAAAAGCGCTTCTTAAAACTGCTCCTGTTTGGTGCTGATCTCTGAATTCAGGCCAGGGAGGTAGGAATTTCTAGTCAAAATAGAGCATGAATGTGGATTGAAACTGGCCAAAGCAAACCCCAAATCAGAAAAGCTGAGTGTTAATTGAATTTCTCTTACTGTTTTGCCTACCCTGGCAGAGTAATAGGGACTTAAATGCCATTTCTCTGAATCATCCACAGAGTCCTAATCAACTAACTTGCTCATGTCTTTATTTGGCTCATTTAAGTAAATTTAATAAACTGCTGGGAAAATATGTTAATCTCAGAAATAGAGACCTAAAAACTGACCTTAAAGCTAGGTAAATTTTCTCAATACTAAGTCTTTATGATTTTTTCCCCCAGACAGTTTTTTTTATTCTGTTTGAGAGACATGAAATGTTCATTTAAACTTGGTTATAACAGAGTACCAAATGACTGAATTTTAAGTCCTTCACAACTCTAATGATGCAAGAAAACTAACATAATGAAAGGTATGTTGAAATCCATAATAATAATTTTACATAACAATATAAAATAATAATAGCAACAGTTCTGTTGGCAAAAAAACCCCACAAGTGAGAAATGCTCTCTTGGTAGTAGTTTGAGGCAAAGCATTTCCATCTGTTGGCTAACTGCTGATTTCCTGGTTTCTTGCCCCACATCCCATAGAAAGATGTAAGATGGGCTGTGCACATTTCCTTACAAAGTTTTTTCAAAGCCAGGATCTTTCTGGCTGTCAGCCCTAGTTTATGGGATACATTTGGGTTGTAGCCACACCATTGTGGAGGTCTGTGGATTGTTAGCTGTGTAGATAACTGCTCCTTGGTCGGATGGCCCAGCACAGCGTTGCCCATAGCATGGATGAATCCTGTATCCTGCAGGCATTGAACTGAGGAATGGGAGCAAAGCGAACAGAGAGGTGAACAGTGACAGGAGATGGAGTGGAGGTGCTGGAATGAAGATTGATGGGAAGGTGTTAGCATACTCCATGTGGAGCTCAAAAAAGTAATAAATGGTTGGGACTCAGAAGGCAAGAAGAGGAAGGCATGGTCAGATGTGCAGGGTGAGGTATGGAGGGCTCTGAGTAGCAGTGATTTCTTGTCCCTAAAAACTCTAGGAATGTGAACAGGAGGACAGATCATTCCCTTGCTTCTTAACATTGTACCTTAAATTCCATTTGGTAGGCAAGAAGCAGAACAGTCTTAAAAAATGAGTTCCAAAGAGAAGCTGCATTCCCCAAACAGAAGCTGTTGGCTGCAGGAGACAATCCAGCATGTTTTCTTACTGGGGGATTCACTTGATCTATTTTTGGCGATTTAATCCAGATGACTCCTCATAATCAGATTGAACAGACTTTCAGCTGGTTGTGCTAATGCTCTTGGAGTCAGCATGGTTTTGATACTTGCAAACTTTCTGAAATGGCTTTGTGATGGCAAGCAAGTGGTCCCTGAAGGGCTGCAGATGAGAGCAAGGTCAGGAGTCATAGTAGAACATACTGAGAGGGTGTAGGGTGTTGAGGAAAAATGCAGTTCAAATTGTTTTCCTTCAGGGTAGGTTTGTGTAATTAATAGGTTAAATAGCAATTTGATAAAAAGGTGTGGCATTCTTGACTGTTAAGGAAATATGTTGATGCATACAATAAAAGTTATCTGATTGTGAGACATAATTCTTTGTTTTAGGTGGTGTAGTGCTGTGCTCTGGTTTGGGCATTAGACTTAGAAGTTCTTACTGCCCTAGATTTCTGACAGAAAATAATTTATTGGCAAACCCACAGGAGCTACATTATGTTTGTGTAGAAGACACATGTAAATCTCTGGGAAAAAGTGGCATAGATCTCATGAATAAATGCAGAATGAGGTTTAATTTTCTTGCTCTGGGCTTCTTTCTCAGTGCACTCCGTGGTAACAGCATTCACAAAACTTCTGTCCATCTAGCAGTGTGCTTCTAGAGGGCAAGTGTTCTGGGCACAAATGCAGGTACACAACATACTCTGGAAAGAATTTGTGGAATTGAGTTTTATCTGAGTTCAGTAATTTGATCAATAACAAAGTTTCTTCTTTTTTCCACTTGACAACTGCTAGGACCATGTTTCATAGACTGCTTACAACTAATTACAGATTCGCAGAATCTTTTTTCCCCTTGATTTTTCAGTTGATTGTGATGTAGCTGTTTGATATGAAACCTCACAGCAAAATCATAGTGATGATTAATAAGTTTTTGATTGCCAGACCAAAGGATAGTATGGAGTGCCATCAGAAGCTGCTGAAATGAGAATGGAATTTTATTGGTTAAATAGTTAATTTCTATAGTGATTAATAGGAAATGTTAATGCATCTTCAACTTAGATGAATGATGTATTTATATACATATACAAACACACATGTATATATGTATACATATGCACACTTCCTTGCTCCTTATTAACAAACAATCCTGATTTCTTTCCTCTTGTATTTTAAGATTTTTATTTAGCTTCCTTTTTTATTATCTGTAAGGCTGTTTTACCTCTTGAGTAGAGAATTAGTTCTGGGAATCCACAACTATGCCAGCATGCAGTCTCCCTGCAAACTGCCCTTCCGCAAGAACAGAATTGCTTGGTTTTGGCAAACTTTATGTTTAAGTGTCAGCTACAAAGACTCAAAATGGGAAATCTTTTGCTGGAAATTTTGTTACATAAAAAGTGTTTAAAATGGTCTTACTACAAGCACTAAGGACTAAGAAAAAAGAATCATTAAAGTTATTGCATCATAGTAATACAAATAATACCATCCTCCTTCCTTTCCCTGAAGCTGTGAAAGCAAAAGTTGAGGAAGACAATAGTTTTTTTAGGATGTTTGTGGTTTATATAGGAATTTGGCAGAGTTTTGGTTTCTAGATCTTGAAGGGGAAGAGGCAGCAGTTTGAATGGATGCTCATACTTATCAGTCCCTTCTAAGTACCCTTCTGCTTTGAAGCAACAGCCTTTTGTTCCTGAGTTGTATATCTGGGCTTCCCGTCTGTCTTGAGGTCCAGGTGCAAACCAGCAGCTTACTTGTAGTTCCATGATATCTGCAACCTTCTAGCCACAGTGGTCCCAGTTACTAAGGACAGAGAGATCAAGCAGGGTACTGAAGAAGAGTTCCTACTTGCAGTATAGTAGTTTTCTCCGCTGTTGTAACCTTGTTTGTGGCTGCACCCAGTGTGCTCAGAATGGACACTTTTAAATCTGATCCGAAGAGTAGTAAGGGAGGGAGCTTCTGCATTGGCCTTGAGCATCTCCAGTGCTTCCAGAGTTTCTGTGCCAGATGAATGAGACACCAGAGTGCACACAGACCTCTAGGCAGGGTTGTGTAGGAAACACTGGTTGGGACATAGTGTTCTGTGCCTTGGTTTCTCTCAGAGAGTAGTGGGATGTGTTGTTGTCAACAGGTTTCCAGTCTCCCATTAGAGCAGCAGTTGCCATTATATTGAGCTTTAATACAACTTGATAGAATGAAATATAAAATGTCTTTGATTTCCTTCCTGTAGTTGGGGAGCATGACTTTGGTGTCCTCTCATCAGTTTTCTTTGTGTACTGGCACAGAAGAGCTGTGTGCTAATGTTAGCTGCTCTTTGGCAAGAGTTGTGATAATCTGACTTTTAATGCTTTATTCATCTCAAGGGCTGCTGAGGAGTGACTCTATACCTGAGGTTGGAGAGGATGCTGCTGCTACAGTCAGTATGGCAGAAACACTCTCAGAAGAAGAACGGGATGAGCTAAGAAAAGAGCTTGCCAAGGTAATTCTGTTGCAAATAGCTCTTAAACTTGTTTTGATAATGAAAATCTGGGATAATGTTATCTTTGAACATACAGTTAATGCTTTGCATAGTTATTCTGTGAGTGTCTAAAGCTGGCACTCCTGTGTATTGCACAGCTAGGAAGGAAGGGTGTGAAGGAAAAAAGAACAGCCAGTTCTAGTGCTGGGAAATTAAGCTGGGAGTGCTGAATGTACAGGCATGAATACCTAACCTTTATTTTTTTTTTTCCTTGAGTGAGAAAGGGGTAAATCAGCAGAGAAGGTGGTTGGAAGCCAAAACCCAAGTATTGTCATCACTGGTGTGGAGTAGCTAAAGCTGTTTTTTTCATAAAGAATGCTTTGTAGTAGTATCTGTGTGGGCACTGTATTGCTAGTGTCTAACCATGTTACTGTTCTTGTCCATAACAGAATATTTTTGAGAGTAAGAAAAAGTCCTTCTTTGAAGGACAGCCAGGCAAATATTCAAGCCTGATACATGCCAAATTCAAGCTTTATTAAGCAGCCAGTCTTTTTTCTTAAGTAGCTCTGTGGGACTTTAGGACCCTTATGAAAGACACTAATTTATACCTAAGGTTGGCAAATAAAGGTTAGCTTTAAATCAAGCACATTTAATACATTCTTGTATTTGGCAGTCCCGAGTATCATTTCATGCCAAAGATAGTGAGGATGGGCTGGTCCTGCTAGGATATGTCACACTGGACTTTGGACAGATATCCAAAAGAGAGATGCATTGAAGATACTGTAAGGAGTACAGTAAGGAGCTTTACTCCTGTAACGAGCTTAAATGCGTGGGCAGCCTGATACTCTAAAGTAGGGTGATGCCTGGATGAGGAAGTAGGATTGGAGGTATGCCCTTGCCTTTGTAGGTACGGCCTTAATGCTTCTGTCACTTTTTTAAAGCTCACAGAATGGCGTTGTAGAACTGTGCTGACATCACTGGTCTTGTTTCCAGGAGAGGCTTAAGTGACCATCTGAGTAAAGAAGAAGGAAGTATACAAACAATACAGTTTTCTAGTTACAGAGCAGGTGCTGTGTGTTGCATGTTTGTGTGGATTTTGACTGCTCAGTCTGCTACCATTTCCACACCTGCACTGGGGGAAGGCACTCCTGTGGCCAGATCCAGTCCACAGGTGCTGGCTTAAGCCACAAAAGGATCTTTCTGTTGAATCAAGGAGACAAAATTTGTGTATGGATCAGACATGCTCTGAGCTTCCTGTGACCAGTAGGTCACACACTGGTATATCTTCTGATGTGGAAGAAGAATACAGGCTTGGTGACTGTCCCAGGCTTGACTAATCTTCAACCTTTACATATCATAGGTAATAATTTCTAACTATGCAATCTTTTAGTTACCAACTTCCTTGTACATATTTCAGTAACAGAGCTAGCTGCAGGTAGATTACTCTCTCACTAGCTCCTGTAGTCTCTGTTGGATTTCCCTTTTAGTATTTAGGAATGACTAATTTAGGAATGTGAGGCAATGTTAAAAACCTCTGTTAGCCCTCCCATTACTGACGTCTAGTAGATACTTTAAAGAAATACATAGTTAAATGGTTGGGTATATTACTTGTTAACTGTTAACCACTTGTTAACAACTCTCATGCCACAGGTGGAAGAGGAAATCCAGACACTCTCACAGGTGCTAGCTGCCAAAGAGAGGCATCTAGCGGAAATCAAGAGAAAGCTGGGAATTAACTCACTACAGGAACTAAAGCAGAACATTACCAAAAGCTGGCAAGATGTTACATCAACCACAGCGTATGTACCAGCTCACGATGATTGTTTAGACTGTTGAAGTGAAAACTGTTTAGATATTGTGTCATGTCTAAACACTGTTCTTGTGAAGTGAGTAGAAATAACACAAAGTTAAGTTGTATTAGAACTTCTCTGGGTAAATTAACATAGATTTTGTTAAAACAAGAACACTGCAAGCTGTATCTCATGTGAAAGATTGACCAAAATTTGGGCTAACACACTTTTTTTTTTTGTCTGATAGATCTGAGATACCAAGGTGTCCCAAGTCCAACAGAATACGCCTTTTTTCCACCCTGAAAAATTGTTGTAAACTGAGCCCATGCAGGAAGAGTATGAAGTCACAGTTACTGTTCTTGCCAAACACAAGTGTTAGCTTAAGGTCTTAGAGCAAGCTACCTTCTGCAGTTAATGACCACAGAATGTCACAAGACGTACCTCAAACTTTTAGTGGTGAATTTTTATTGACAGAACTGTGTGGTACAAGAATTTAGACACCTGGCACAAAAAATAGACCTTTTTCAGTGTGTGTGCATAGTGTTGCTTTTTTGTGTTTTGTTTTCTTTTGTATTTTTTTGAGTTAGTTTTTTTGTTGTTGTTGTTGATTGGAGTGTTTTCTGTGTGAGTCGATTTTATATTTTACTAAATCCTACAATAGCAGGTAGCATCTGTTCTAGGGACGGGGTAGTAGGTACCTGTTGGTGAACTGGGTGTAGTGGGAGTTGGCAGAGATGCTGTAGCCAGAAGGGACTGCAAAGGCTCAAAATAATGTCTTAAGTAGATTTTCCATTAGACACCAAAGCTGAAGTGTAACCCTCTGCATTTGACACAAATAGACACACACTAAAAGTTTCCTTATGTGTTCTTACAATAACTAAAACTAAATGTTTTTTTGAACATAGATACAAGAGAACATCAGAAACCCTGTCTCAAGCTGGTCAGAAGGCTTCTGCTGCTTTTTCTTCTGTTGGTTCAGTCATAACCAAAAAATTCGAAGATGTCAGGTAGGTTTCTTTACCTTTTCCCAAGTAATTGCATTTTTCATTTAAGCGGGTGATCACTGCAATAAATTTATGCTGTTAAGATACCTGGTGCTTCTAAAAGTTGATCTATCAAGAGCCTTCAGCACCTGTTTTAGGGGAGGTAGGAGACTTGGTGCAGAATCTGCTTGTATGTCCTCACTGATGCTGAGGAGTTCTGTGGTGTGTATTTTACGTAGGCGAGAGAAGCAATGTGTGCTACCAGCTCCACTGCTGCTCTTACTTTTCTGGTGTGATTGCAGGTGGCACTGTCTGCCTGCCTCTCTGGGATACACACAGCACTATCATTTCTGCTCTCTTTCTCAGCTTATGGAATATTATACTCAAACAAGTAATATCTTTAGCTGTTTGTGTTTTTATTGTTGGGCTCTTTTTTTTGTCGTTGTTGTTTTTGTTTGGGTTTTGTGTTTTTGTTTTGTTTGTCGATTCCTTCCAGGTGTGTTTTATTTCTTTCTAAGCTGTTCTGCCTCATAGAAGTGGCTTGATTTTATTACATTTTTTAAGAGACTGTTGGCACTTTTTAATTCTTAATGATACATTAGGTAAGTCTGCCAGTCATTTTTAGAACTATTTTGAGCAGCTTGCAAAAATCCTGCTGGGTGCAATACAATCAGATGCTTAGCTTACAATTCCTTGGTTATATAATTCTTACTACTGGAACCTATACAATTATTCATCTCCACAGGTAATTTGTTGTTGTTAAACTTATTTTTCAATTATTGGGCAAATAAAAATTCACACATTCTCACAGAATATTGCTGCTTTGGCAGCAGTGTAATAAAATCAGCCATTTTAAAGTGCTGCCATTAACCTCTTGCTTTTTGAAGTCTAGTGAGAAAACAGTTTGAGTACAGCTTCACAGTTACATATTTTTCTGCAGATTTATCAGAACTTCCTTTCTCTCTTTAATGCTTACTCTGGCATTGTGCAGACTACAGGCATTTTCACATTCCTTTAGGTAAGGTGGGCACAAGAATTGCTTCTGAAACAAAGCATGTAGTCAGACTGTCTCCATTAAAGTTTGGGTTTTTTTTTCTCCACTAAAGATTAAAGTTTTGTCTGTAAAAGGTAATTTCTTCTTCTCTCCAGTGTTAGTAAGGGTAAAACTGAAGCTCTTTTAATGTCAGGAAAGATGTTTTTTCATGTTCACCTGGTAACTGTCTCAGAACATGAAATCTTGAGCATAATAATTAATTAGTCTCTTTTCCTTGTTAGAAGGAAACCCACTAAAATGATTCTACAAGGTTTTTTATCAAGAGGCAGAATAAGGTGTTGAGGTCAATGGCATGCAGGATTCCTCCTTTCTCTGTACAGTGTTTGTACTGTGGCAGAGTAGAGATTTTCCCCTTTTTGTGTCTATGACAGTGGCTGGTTAGCATTGTGATTCTAAATTACTGGAGTCTAAATGTAAATTAGTTTATATATTCTTTGTTCATAGTTTGTCCAGTGAAACAGTCCTTGAATTGATTACTTTAGCAGCATCAGTATCTTAGTTATTTCATCTACATTACCTTTGATATAAGCAAATACTCAGTGTTTTCAGCAATTAAAATTCCTGTGTAACAACTTCTATCCATTGCCTCTCAGCCCATCTATGCACACCTGAGTCTGACTTAATCTTTTCTGTACTCCCCCACTAAGTAGCTAAAGACAGCAGTAGGATCTCTATAAAGATGTTGGGATTTGGCTCCTGGAGTACTACTGGAAGCTGTTGTACCAGGGGAGGAGATGGGCAGAGGCACAGGATGCTATGAGAACTCAGACTCTGAAGTGAGCTCAATTTGATCAGGTGTAAGAATAGCAGCCAGTCTCAAATATGTCCTATTTAGCATCAGTGAGACAGTGGGAACCTGGAAGACTTCTCTGTTCCGCATCTTTTGGATGTAGATCTCACCTGCTCACTTAACAGGAGTCACTTATCTACCTTAAGGCTGTGGTGTCCCCAATTAGTATTGGACTATTGCACTAGACAAGGACAAGCACAAACTCAGAGCTGTCTTCTACTTCAGGAATACCTTAGGAGTGTCCTAATTACTCTGTGGCTCTGTGGGTGTTGAGTACTCTTTATCAGACACAGGACCACTGGCAGGGAATGTAACAGTATCAGAGAAGTCCCCACTGTTGGTGTGCTTCTCAGGGAGAACCATGGTGATGGAAATTCAAGGTGGTGTTATAAATTCAGGGGTAGCTGTGTTCAGAAAACAAAACAAAATGTGAAGAATTAGTGCTGTTGAAGATTTTAGTTGTACTTGAAACAAAAGATTTAAAGCCTTTTTTTGTTTTTCATGAGAACCAAATTCATCTGGAATTCAGCAAGTGAATTCAGGTCTGAGGGTTATATGACTACTCAAGGGCAAGCCTGAGCTTCAGAAAGGTTTAGATGCCTAAATTCTTTCCTGGAAGTGAGAGTTGATGGGCCTGATACTTGAACTAATACTGAATATGCAGGTGCATTTTTGTTCTTAAACTCTTGCATTGGCTTCATTGTGGCTTCACTTTCCCTTGTATTGTTTTGGGTGAGGGACTTCTCAACTATAGTGGTGTGATTTCTTTCATGTTGGACTATTTCTACATATTCCATGCAGCAAACATCACACACAGGTCTTTATTCAGGCACTGCAAAGTGATGTAATAGGGAGTTGCAAAAGGGAATGAGGCAGCTGCAGTAGCTGTGATTTTGGAAACTACTGAAATGGAGAGGAAGGGATGACTGGTAGTGCAATGTCAGTGTATTTTTTGCTTCCTTTTTGTATTTGTTTCCTCTGCTCTTTGTTATGATGAAAATGAACTCTGTTCCTTCTTAGGTTTCTCTTAAGACCCTTATTCCCTTTATAAGAATTTGCTGAAGTTTTGATGAGCTAACCTTTCTTCTATAGGCAACATCAGTATTCTGTGCAAAACAATAGTAGTACCGAGATGTAGTTTCTGAGCAGTCATGACTTTGCACTTGGCTCTTCTTGCACTGCAATCCTATAATGGAGCTAAGTCCATCTTTGCCTTGCTCTGAGATTGCAGAATAACTTTCTTTGCTTGCTTTAGAAATCTGATCTACGATTGTGGATTCCTAAATACTGTAATTTATCAGCATATCAGCTGGAAATTTAACTACTAATGAAAGTAACTAGCTACTGTGTATGTTAAGCTGTGTTTTCTAGGCAGGGACTCTGGCATACCTCCCTGTGCCTTTTCAAAATGTGAGGCAATGGAGTAGCTTTAAAAAAAAATATTGTGTAGAAGATAAGAAAGCTTTAGTGCAATACAAAATACATGACAGACTGGAGAGCAGCTTACTGTGCCTTTTTATTTATTGTCTTTTTTAAGGTAGGGTTTGCTTTTGAGCATTCCAAAGAGGGTTTGTCTTTCAAACTGCCCAACTTGATGGCCTAGTTGAGTGAGTGCTTTAGTGTGGCATTCTGTCATTTGGGAAAAGAAATACAAGTTCCCTTCATACAGCTGTTCAAGGCTTAATTGTGCCTCTTTGCGTTACCTGAAGAATAGGTGCTTTATGTTTAAAAAAATGAACTGCATTTAGTTTATCTAATTCAGTTCTCTTGCAAACTAGATCATTGTGTGATAAAACTATGTAATATCTTATGGTGTCATTTTGCAAACTGGATACTGAGGGTATACAGAAGTGTATTGTACAGCAGCAATTAATTCTTCATGAATACATGAATAGTTCTTCTATTAAATTATGTCTGAGATTAAACTAAACTTTTGTAGACACCTGTTAAAAGGTCTGCAATAAAATATAGGTTGTTTTTCAGTGTGAGCAGTTCTATAGTTTGTAAATATATGTACTTCATCCTCTTTATCCTTCAACTTCTTGCAGGGAGAAACTTCTTCCAGTGTGAGGGGAATTGGCTGAACATTGACTGAAACTAGTTAGTGTTAGTGTAGCTCTGTAATAAAATCGGCCATGTAGCAAGCCCAGAACTTGTAGTAATCCACATCACAGTGAAGGATATAAATTACAGCCCAGAAGATAATCAGCTTCTCTGTGTTCTGGAAAAGCCTGTGGAAGCCAGACCATCCATAAGAATGAAACACAGGAGAAATGGGGGTGGGGAAGTAGATGAAACATAGGTGTACATTACTGATGTGTCAGGAAAGCATCTGGCCTGGCATATCTGATTCCCAGTGCGCTGTAACTACAAATCAACCTATAGTTGTGCATCTGCCTTAAGGGACCCCACCTTAAGGGAACTTCTCGTGTGTGTCCTTTTTTTTCTATTACGGTATTTTACTGATGAGCCCTCATAAAGAAACTCTTAAAATGTGTTCTGCAATAAACCTAGAACTTCTTTTCTTCTGTGAATGTATCTTCCATTGAGTGTGCTGAGATGCTAATTGAAAGTTTGGAGGTAGATCTTATGAGGGAGTTGTTTCCCTTCCCTCCTCTCCTCCCCCAGCAAGTGCTTGGAAAGTACTCACTTGAAAGACATCATAAACCCAGACAAATTTTGACATTCCATATATAGTTATGGAAAACTGCGATCATCACTTGTAATAATTCTAAGTTACTGTTGTGGTATTTGGTAAGAAATATTTAATGTATAAGGCTTGTTTGTATCTGCAGTAAACAGGGATTTTCTGTATGGAACTAAATTAGATGCCAGGTGGTGTTGAGGCTATTTGGGAGCTCCTTCATCTATATCCAGTTACTTTCTAGGAGTGGATGTGTTTTCTTGCTAGACAAACAATAACTGTATAGCAACACCGGCAGGTTATAGAAATCCTCCATGAATTTCAGAACACAGGACTAGGACTTTATCCCAGCATAAACCTGACCTTGAATATTGACTGATGTGACTGCTTTTGTTGGATAATGTATATTGATGAGTAGGTAATTTGTATTGATGAGTGTAAAAAACTTACACTGAATTGGATTGGAAGCCTTCGGGATGTAGAAATAATTCTTTCAGTTTTAAGATTAGCTGATTAATAAGACTCAAGTGTTTGCTACTTGCTGTTGCCAAAACTGTAAATGCAGCATGACTCCTGTTGCTTGAGAAACTTAAGGAGCAGACAGACTGTTGCAGCTAAGCAGAACAAGTACTAACAAGCATGGCACTTGAATCTTTGTAAAAGAGAAAAAGGTTGCTGCAGCTTTTGCTCTGATGTACTTGTGTGTGTGTGTGCATGGCTAAGCAATTAAATAAAGCAAACCCAAGCAGCTACTAAGACTGTAAGACTGGCTGTTTACCAAAGATAGTTTACAGAAGTCAGCTCTCTAAGCCAACTTCTTTTCAATGTAATACTTAAACTAACTTTTCGCTTTCTTTTCTCTTAATGCTGGCATTTAGTATACGCTCCATACAACATTCAATTAGCATGCCCATTATGAGGTAATGTATCCATAATCCAGCTGTTTGGTTTATTTATTTTCATGTGTGGAATCAAGTCAGATTGAACTTAAGTCAACTAAGATAGTTTTATAAAACACCAAAAAACCCATGCAGCTTTATAGTGGATTTCCTGTACTAACATATAGGATAAAATTTGTTTTATTTCTGGTTAATGGAGGTGGTTATCAAGCATCTGGAAAGTGACACTTCCCTACTGTTTGGAAAACTATAACAGCTTTTCCCTGTCTGTTAGAGCGTAATGCCACTAAGTGATTCTAAGTTTAAAAGGTAGTAGCTTGGCATATATTTTTGAAAATGAAAGTTAGGAAAAAAAACCCAACAACCTCTTGGTGATGTGGGGTGCTTTCCTTTTCTCTCTGCTTGCTTGGCACTGTGTTCCTCCATCTCCTGAGAGTCTGGTTTGATGCATGTGTCACTGTGTGCTTTCCCAAGGGAAAGAGTGCTGTTAAGTGTGGGTGACCTACACAAATGCCAAGCAAAGGAAGAAGGGAAGCTGTAGATTTCTTCTGAAAACCTCCCTTGTTTTCAATATTTATTTAATACATTTTTGAGTAATCCTGAGTCCTGGTCCACTGAAGGCAAGCATTTTCCATCCTATGTAAAGGCAGGAAAAGTGTAAAAAGTGTTGCACAAATTTGCTCATGGCAGTGACAGCTACTTGGAGCATTAAGCCACTCTTCTGACCCCAATGAATTATACACCAGCCCTCAGCACTGGAAATCCCAAGCTGTCCTGCTTTTTGTATGCAGAACTTATTATTTGTAATTACAGCTGCCTTTAGCACTTAAAGGCAAGGGGGAGTCTCACTTAAATTTAACATGTGAGCAGAAAATGCCGCTGTGAACCATGTTTTATTTATTGAACATGTGGCAAAGTAAACAGAACGAGTTTTCCTATAAAAAGTGAAAAAACTCTGATGAGCTCTCTTCAGCAATAATGTATTAGGCTAACCAGAAGTGATGACTAAGGTTTTCTGAACAAATGCTTTAAGAAGAAACGTGTTTGAAATCACTGGGAATAATAAGCTAAACCAAAAATACTTGCTAGTTCTCCCTTCCACATTGATATGAAGGATCCTGTCTCTGGACCTGGCAATGTTTAGTTGCCAAAGATGAAAGTAAGCCTGCAATTTGAGTATGTTTGAATTTGAGTTTTGTAGTACTTGGGGGGATCCAGATGTAAACTATTTTTAGGCTATCTGTAAAACAGGGAAAGAGCCCAGACAAATCTCATGTTGCTATTGGGAAAAAGCAACTGTCTGCTTGTTTTGTGATGTTTATAGGTTAACTAGGTGTGATTTTAATTCTGTGGTTCCTTTTTTCATTTTCGTAGAAATTCTCCTACTTTCAAATCCTTTGAGGAAAAAGTTGAAAACTTCAAGGTAAGAATTTCTAAAACATCTGGGTGATTGTGAAGCTGTGGATGTGGAGAAAACACTCAAGTGGATTCTGGGTAGCCTGTTTTTTAGTTACTGTTACCCTGTTGAAGAGATGGTTAGATGAACATCTTTTTAAGTGCTGTGGAAATGGTTTCTCTGCCTAATGATTTGCAAGTAAAATAATAGGCTGCCTGCACCTCATACAGGAGGATGCCTATAGAAGAACTAATAGCCAGCTAACCTGCACAAACAGCTAGCATTAGGTATCTAAAATAATTAATACCTAATACTAGCTATCCAAAATTGTCTAAGCTTTTATTTCATGACTTTTTAAAGACTAATATCCTACACAGGAGAATAGCTTGGGTTATGTCTCTCATTTCTAGCATAAAAGACAAAAGGCCTTTGCACCTTAATTTAAACTTTACTCCCAAAAGCCTCAAGTGCTAGAAACAACCATTAATAACTTCTCCAGGTAAAAACTCACCTCAAAAATAACTAATCTGTGCAATCAGAACCAGATTTGACTTCTCCTGAGCACACTGAGCTGGATGAGAAAGTAGGCAAGTGATAGCAAGGGGAACTAGGCCTTCTTTTGCAACTAATTGGCAATAACACCCCTGCAGTCCGACAGAGTGTATGGTGCAGAGCCAAGTGAAAAGGCAAACGTGTTACCTGGAGAAAGTAATATAGTTGCTGTGCTCCTCTAAAGATCTCAGGAATTGCTGTCCAGACTCAAAACTGTCCAAAGTTCTTTCTTAAGAAATAAAGTAGCAAGTTTTAACTCTGAATCTCCTAAAGACTTCATGGCTTGAAAAGGCTGCATACCTTTATCAATTTGTAACTGAGGTTGTGTCAACCTTTGGACTTTGGACTCATCCCTGGCCTAAGGGCTGCTTCGTATATCTCAAAGTCAAAGGGAGAATGCTGTGTTAATCTGCTGGTGAGTGTTTCCTGGCAGATATGTACAGATTTGTTTTAAGAATATTGTGGTGGTCTCCTGGACCTGGAAAAGCTGCTTTGTTGAAGAAAGTGTAATAACTCATGCAGATGTACTGGTTTTATACAGTTAAGCATGTTTGGTATGCCAAGTAACTACTATGCTTTGTTGGGGCTCTCTCTGTGTTCTAGTCTAAAGTTGGAGGCGGCAAACCTGCTGGGGGAGACTTTGGAGAAGTTCTCAACTCTGCTGCCAATGCCAGTGCCACAGAAACTATTGCAGAACAGACAGAGGAAGAGACCCACTGAGATTTCTGCCTCTGTCCTGCTACCCACTGCCAGATGCTGCAAGGAAATACCAAGCACACTTGTAACATTCTCTGCGCTCTTTCCACCAGATGTGCTTTTTTAGCACGTAGTTATTTTACCCGATTAACTGATACCAAGCTTGTTTGTGGGTTCAAAATATTTTTGAAACTAAAATACATTGTTTGGGGTTTTGTGCGGGAAGGGAAATTTCTATGCCTTTCAAGCATTTAAAGGACTTACCTGTAATTTGAAGATGACCTTTAAAATATAGCAATGAAAAAAACTCTTTTGAGAAATTAATTATATTGTACAGATACTGTGGATACATAATTTCTTTTCAATCTGTAACTACTGCTCAACTTAATCCTTATGAATCTACTGCTGCTGCCAAACTGAAGCTTGTTACTTCACTCCCTTGCAATTGTTTCTGTGAAGTGTTGCCTGCAAGGGACTCCAGACTAGGAGACCGGACAAGGAGGAAGGATCACTCCCAGCTAAAGAAAGGACTTCAGTTTCAGCAGGCTTTACACAAGTTATAGCAGGATCACTCATTGGTAGGAATGTACTGTCTTTTGAGCATCTTCCTCATACAGCAGGTGTGGCTAGGTAACACAGAACATGTAAAACTTACCCACCTGTCTGTGCATTGTCCACCTCGGAAACTTCTGACCAACACAGATGGAAGCAAGATGCCTCATAGTGCTGGTTTGGTTCAGTCACCATAACATTTTCAGTCTTGTCTTTCTGTACAGGATGTCACTGTGGTAAGAGAATGCTCTTCTGAACATTTGGCCAGTCACAAATAGAGTCATCTTCATTCACATGTGCTGGTGTCACATTCACACTAACAAAGCATGGAATGGAAGAATGAGTCTGACCCCAGAAGTGGTTCCTTTTTAGTCATCAAGAGAATTGCTCCTGTAGCCTAATGTTTCCCTTGTAGGCTGAACCCTGAAAACATCTGCTACACCATCTTATTCTTTATTTTATGTATGTAAGGCCTGTACCTCAAGCAACACCTCTGTTCCCATGTCCAGAAGTCTGTTTTGAGAGGTGCACAGTGTCATTACTCAGCGTGACTCTCCTAAAAGACGTATCCTCTTACATCTTGTTTTGTCTGCTGTACTCCTCAAATTTCTTGTGTTTCATGTGTTTCTGCCACATGGTTAGAACATTTTATCACTGTGCGTAGAACTGGAAACAAGTTTTGCTACATTTGTGTGAAATTCATGAAAGTTCAACTGCCACAGGTGTGTGGAGGAAAAAAAAGTTGGCTCCTGACAACCTTGCTAGCATGTCAGATGTAGAATGTGTGCTTAATTACATGTGAGAAGCTTAATAAAAGTGTATGTGAGGAATGTATTGTCCTGTGAACATGGAGGATAATGTAAGTAAGTAAGGAGATTTTATTTCTCATTGAAACAGTCCTTTAAGTTTGGTTCAAAGCAGTGCTGATATATACTACTGTACTGCTGGGAATCTGCATGGCTGAGCTTGGCAGTTCTAGAGAAGACTGAGCCTAGGTTGCCTTCTAGTGGCTTACATAAAATTACAAATCACATAATTGTTAGGGTTGTAAGGGACCTCTGGAGCTCATCTAGTCCAAACTCCCTGTTAAGGCAGGGTCACCTCTAGAGCAGGTTGCACAGGAATGTGCCCGGGTGGGCCAGGTTTTGAATGCCAGAGTGAGAATCCACAGCTTTCTTTGGCAGCCTCTTCCAGTGCTCTGCCACTACATAAAATTAAACTGCCCTGGTTACTTTGTGAAGTTCAGAAAACAGGTTGACATGTTCCCTCAGCCTCACAGCTCTACCTTAACAAAGCAAGAGAGAAATGAATGGTATAGAGAGAATGGAGCTCTTCCTCTTTTGGGTCAGTACCATGTAGGGCAGGTTCTTCAGGAACATGATCCTTATTGGATGGCTCTTTTACTTATCTAACTGACAAAGAAAGGTCATTTAGTCCAGAGCTGGACTTTCTGATTTCTGAAGGAAGGCGCTTTTTTTTAAGGCCACCTGGCAGTCCTTTTATTGTAACACATTATTATGCTGCAGGAGCTTTTGCTGCGTCTTTCTCTGCCCACAACTCCCTTTTCTCTTGTGCAGGTGGCTTTGGGGCTGCTGTGACCACTGAAGCTTTGCTTTCAGGACTGGTGTGGTAATCACAGAATCAATTAGGCTGGAAAATACCTCTGAGAGCAGGGAGTCCATGACCAAACAGCACCTTGTGGCACCAAGTGGGGCTCCAAAGGGAATGGCAGAAGGCTGTGTCAGGGAACGTTCAGGCTGGATATTACAAGGTTTTTCAAAGAGGGTGTTTGGGCACTGGAACAGGCTCCCCAGGGAAGTGATGACAGCACCAAGCCCGGCAGAGTTCAGGAAGGGTTTGGACAATGCTCTCAGGCACATGGTGTGACTACAGGGGTGTCCTGTGCAGGACCAGGTGGTGAATACGATGATCCTTGTGGGTCCCCTCCAGCTCAGGTTGAAGTGCCACGTCCAGTACTCCCTCCTTAAACACCTCCGGGGATGTGAGTCCACCCCCTCCCTGGGCAGCACATTGCAGTGTGTAATTACCCTTTCCGTGAAGAAATTCTCCCAGGTGTCTGGCCCAGCCTTTCCCTGGCGCAGCTTCAGCTCCGTCCCCTACCCCGTCGCTGTCGCCTGGGGGCAGCGCAGCACCCCCGTCCCCTACCCAAGATGGCGCCGCCCGCCTCAGCCCGGCGCGTTGCGCCTGCGCCCGGGGCGGAGGCACCGCCCCCGCTCAGTGATGGCGGCGGCGCTGTGGGGCCGCGCGGCGCGGCCATGGCGGGCGCTGGTGCCCGCGGCCCGCAGGGGCAGCGGGGCCGCACCGGGAGCCGCCGAGACTCCCCGGCAGCGAACGGAGCAGCGCCCGGGCAGCGGCACCGCGGGCTCCGGCCCCCGGCAGGTGAGGGCGCGAGGGGATCGAGCCGGGGCAGCGTCCTGGGCCCTAGTGAGGCCGCATCTGGAGTGCTGTGTCCAGCTCCGGTCTCCTCAGTACAAAAAAGACGAGGAACTGCTGCAGAGGGACCAGCGGAAGGCTAAAAAGATGAAGAGAGGTCTGGAGCATCTCTCTTACGAGGGGAGGCTGCGGGAGCTGGGCCTATTCAGTCCGGAGAAGACAAGACTGAGTGGGCATCTCATCAATACATATAAATACCTCAAAGGCAGATGCCAACAGGATGGTGCCAGAGTGTTTTCAGTGGTGCCTACCGCCAGGATAGGGAGCAATGGCCATAAACTAAAGAACAAGAAGTTTCACCTCAACAGGAGGAAAAACTTCCTTGCACTGGGGGTGGCAGAGCGCTGGAACAGGCTGCGCAGGGAGGTTGTGGAGTCTCCATCTCTGGAGACATTCAAAACCCAGAAACCCACCCGGACACATTCCAGTGTCACCTGCTCCAGGTGACCCTGCCTTGGCAGGAGGGTTGGACTGGATGATGTCCAGAGGTCCTTTCCAACCCTAACAATTCTGATTTTCTCTTCCCACCGTTCACCCTGCATAATAAATAGCCTGCAGAAATGAGGACAGCTCATATTTCTTATTGAGATGCTACTACAAAAATGTAATGTAGAAAGCATGCAAGCACTTTTGGTTGTGTAGAATGCAAGGTACTGCTGCATGGGCAAAGCTGTATTCTGGCTTTTTACAGGCTCCAGGGAGGATGTGGGAAATCTCTTAGTGATTTTATTGGGTCAGATCAAAGACCTATTAAACCAGTATTCCAGAGACTTAGTGGAAATATAAAGGCTTTTACAAGTGAAACACGTGTAGAATTGTATGTGTGTAAAGCTAGCATAAGAAACATCAGGACAGGGATTGAAAGGATGCTGCATATTGTTGTGAAAACCCACAGTTCTCTGGGAAGTTGTCCTTGGCTGTAAAATTAGGATGGTGTGCTTGGCAAGGCCTGCACTCTGATAAGCTGCAGCACAGATGATTTGTCAGGAGCAGACCCTGCTCCTGAGGTGCACAAGGAGGGTTACAGGATTGTGTCCCATATCTTATGTGCCATTTTTTTTCCTGTTACTCCATCATGAATCAGTCGTGGAGAGAGAGATGGTGAGCAGCAGTCTGCTATTTATTGAGGCTGCAGTAAGTAGAATTCTGGAGCAAAGGACCACCCTGTCAATTCCTGTTGACTCCTGAAGGGTGTAAAAGATTTGACCAAAACCTAGTTCACCATTCCCAAACAGGAATAATGTCAGAAGTGTGGTGAGGCCTTGATAGCTGGCAACTTTCATCCATGTAGTACCCAAATGGGTTTTCTCCAGATGCTTGTTGGGAGTCTGGGGTTATGGGAATGTGAATGAATGGAACTTGGGAAAGAGTGAGTGGTAAAATAAATGTAGCATCACTGTCTCTAGCAGTGCATTGAGTTTGTCATGCTGATTTTTCCCACAGATTGTGACAGTGCCCATTAGCAGCCAGGTAGGGAAACAGAAAAAAAGCTCTGTGTGTGTTTTGACATATTCCAGAATATCTCTTCCAAACTGAAACCCCCTGACCTCTGCTTATTACTCAGGTGGAAGTGATTCCATGCTGGTGTTTATCCTTGACAGTTATCTTTTTGTAACTTTTTTCAGTTCTGTTTGACCACACCTGTATCTGACATTACTTGAAATATGCTCAGTAGGATATGGAGATTAATTCTGTGAATTATTATGACAGGACTTGTTTGGTACCTCAGGTGTAGAACTGGAAATGCCTGTCACTGAGTCTTAAGACCTGATATCCCAAATTACTGTATAATCTATAACATTCTGTTTTCCACTGAAAATCCACACTAGCAAGGCTGGCTGTGCAAAGATCAAAGGTTTGCCTAACCCAAGGGTTCAGGTGATGTCTAAGGGGATGTCCACAGAAGAGTTTAGGAACAGAATCATATCACATAGCTGTAGCAGATACTGAATGCTACTTTGGGGATTTTAATTTTTTCCCTTTTTGTTTTTCTATTCAAGTGAGTACCTGGAAACATTATTTTCTATCTACATAATCTCTTTCTGTCTGTAAATGAATTGTTATCATCAAGCCTTCCAAGATTCTTAACTAACTCAAATGTTACATTGTATTCACAACATAATTTTCAAATGGAATTGCATACACAAATACAAATAATGCATTACTAGAAATCAAACTAGGGTATTAAAATGAATATCTGGCTTTAAAATCAAACTAGGGCTTTAAAATAACAACTCTGAATTTCTGTAGCTCACTTTGCTGAGCTACTTTTTCACTTGAACCAGAGGTAGGAAACTAGCTTGCTTTGCAGTGCCCAGTGATGTTCAAAGCATACTAATGAGATGAAGATTACCATGAGTCTACTTTCATGCTCTTCTTAGCCCAGGTAGTGCTCAGGAAGTCTGAGTGTGATTAATGTTTATTCACTGATTGCTCTTTGAGGAGTTTACTGAAGAGGGAGTGGGTTTTGGTGAGATGAGTTAGTGGAAGGTGGCATGAAACAAGAGGGAAATAAAAGGGATCTGACTGCAGTGTAATCTGTTAATTTTGTGTAGTTTTCTTGAAATCACATTATTACCACTTTCAGCTGATATTTGATTGCTAGAAAGTATGTTATTTGGTAAATAAACTTTCCACAGCTGGGAGCAACCCTGATGCTACTGTGGTAAAGCTGGGTAATACTCATGGTAGGATGTACTGGATGCTGATGGAAAAGCTCAAATATTTAGATGATCTTTTGATAAGATCCTTCTAAGAGGATCACACTCTTCCCTCAGGACAAGGTGTGGTGGCTCTAGCTGCTGTCCCTTCCTGGGGTCCCAGCAACTACAGGATCTGCTCTTTGAAGCAGGAGGAGTGTGATCTTGCTCATCCCTTACCTGAGCTACAGTCGGAGGAAAACTTGTATTCCTTATCTCAGCTGACAAGTGCTGCCTGGCTTTTGGTGTGCTTCATCCTGTAAGAGCCAGAGGTAGTGTTGGAAAGAGTTTCTCTTTCTTTTGGGAAGAGGCGTGGTAATGTTCCTTCTATGGGTTTCCTATGTCAGCTGTTCCTTCATTTTTTGAAACTGGATGAACTGGCTGATACCTGGTTGGCAGTGGCTTAGTTTAGGCAAGTATAAGTATACCTGATAAATGGGCATGTAGACACATATTTGTCTTCAGATGATTCAAAAAGCATGGTGGTGATATTTTTCCTGGGTAGCTCCAAGTTTTTTGCAGCAATGTATGCTGCTGACCTTACCTCAGAGTTGCCTGGTGGTGTCTCTGCTGTGTTGGTAATTTTTAAGGGTTAGGGTTTGTGTTTTAGCTTTCACCTTCAGTTTACAGTTCTGTTGTTACCATTTTGTAAAAAGTGAAACTTACAGACAAGGCATTTAAATGTTGATTAAAATTGCTGAAAAGGCAGCAGCTTGGTAAGCCAAATATCCTGATAAACAATATTTGTCTACAGCAGGCAACTCACTTGCTGTGTTTCCCTTCTGCATTTTTATGTTTAAGTTTTGCATTATAAACAGCAAAGAAAAAAAGACGGGTCTGAAGTTCTTTTTTTCTTTATGGAATTACTTAATGAAATCTTTTAGAAGGACCAAATGCCTTAAGTATTACCTTCATTAATGGATTAAAGCTGCCTGCATAGTAAAAATAGGAAACCTTTTCTTTAGGTAGGATGAGATGATTTTTGATACAGGTAGAGAAATGGGGTTTGATCTGTATTGTTAGCTCAGTTACCAAAGTTTGAAGAAAATGTAAGAATAAAGTAGCTAATTAAGAATAAACGCACTTTTTTTCCTTCACTGTGAACTAAGTAGTCTAAAAATGTTTCAGATGTGAGTGAAGTTTGTCAAGTGTCCTTTTAGGTAGAAATGGGCTGTCATTAAGTGAACTTGGTTGCTAATGTGTGACGGTGTGATGAAGCTGCTCTGTTGGGACTTTTTCATGTGCGAGTAGCGGGGTGCAGCCATCAGGTGCGTGTCAGGGCCGGGTTACACGAGCAGAAGGTTGTCCTTGCTCGGAGGGAGGAATCTGCTGCGCCCAGCCGGGCCGGGATGCTGCGCTGGGTGAACATCCCCGCCCGGCACAGCAGAGGGCACCGCTTCTGTCCAGATGTCGCAGCAAATCAGCACGTTGGAGGAACTTTAGTTAATTCCTTGAATACCGTGTTTGAAGGGAAGGCATCTGTTAGGAAGAAACGTAACTGATTTTGTCTGAAGTTCAGATAGAAGGGATTGGATTGGTATCAGTACCTTATAATATCTAATTTCTGAAAAAGAGAGATTAGAAATTATTCTTCCAGGCATATCCATGTTTTTAAATTAACTTAGCCATGGGTTCTTTGCTAAAAGGATTAGTACATTTGAGGAAGGTGTCTGTGTATTTAAATGTCACTATTTAAAAAATAAAATACCAGTATCCATTAAGAAAGAAAATGAAAAAAATATTTTCATAGGTCATATGAAAAGAGTTGTTTTATCTGGTTATGTTCTAGGGGGGAAATTTAAAACACAACAGTGACAATTTAAAAGGAATGTATTACGTTTCTGAAAGCTATGTAAGTATCTTTATAAAAATGTGTAGTTGTCTTGCTTGTGCAGTATCTGGGCATCCTCAGGTTAAAATAATGTGTGACACTGGATGTTTTGAAATCAGATAGTAAAAAAACTTAGAATTATTTTCATCTAATAATTGATGGGAAATATTTCTCTCAATCTGTCTTCCCACCTAAGTTAGCATTTAGAAGATGATTTTCCTGAGGTTGCAGTTATTTGAAAGCAAAAATGCTGATTAATATTTTGTGCAATTTTCACTTGTAATTTTCGTAGTGTAATATTTCTTAGTTTAGCCGTAATTTTTGTGTGACTGGAGTGCTTTGCTAGTGCTAATAAATAACTAATAAATAACATTCTTTGATTAGAAATATAATAGCATTTCATAAAACCTATATGCCAAGCATGGAGGTCGCTGTTTTACGTGGATTATCTTCTGGCCAGGATTTAAGTGCTGGAAGCTGCTGACTAGCTGAGAGGGAGAGTTGCCAGTTGTGGGGTTGTGGAATCTGGAATGAGTAGTCTTCACCTGGAAGTTTCTCTCGATTTGCTTTGCCAGATTGTAATTCTGTGTTTGAGAAACTTGGGTTATGTGTGCTCATGCTGTGCTGTGAACACATCCTGATGCTTTCAGGTTTGTGCTAAATAAGGACACTGTCACAGTCTTCTCAGCATCCTCTCGTCTGGATCTGCTTGAAATGCTGGTTTGTATTAAAGTAGGAATGAACCTGTTTGTCCTTCTTTTGACCTCTGTGAAGGATCAGTTCTGTCTTATGAATGCTCTGGCTGAGGCACCAAACCTTGTCTGTTCTGACTTGGGCTTGTCCCAGCTGAAGGCACAGCTGGGTCTGTCAGATGACCTGCTTTGCATGTGACAGAAGTGCTTGCATGACAGGATTTTGTAAAACTCACACGGTGTTGGAGCAACACTCTCTGAAAGGAAGTAGACAGGACTTCTGATGTTGGACAGCAGAGGAATGATGCGTGCTGCCCCTCTGGGGACCTTAATTACAGTACAGTGACACTGTCACTGTGTGATATGTGCCTATCACAGCCATTTTCTCAGGGACACAAATTCATGTGGGAAGGCCCTGGGCCCTTTGTCCTTGGTTGACTCGAGGAAGATGAAGATCACAGCTCTGGAAGAGTTGTCTCTGGAACTTGCTCCTTCAGACACCTCTGGGTTGGTGAGTGTTTGCTTTGGCATTGCTGGAGGTCCATGAGTGGTAGGTGATATGCCTTCAGTGACTGGCTGTCAGAGTGAAATCCCAAAATGAGACTGTCTTGGGACTGCCAGTATCATGGAGAAAAGGAAGTGCATGTCAGCTGCCTAGGCTTGACTGACTGCATGTGAGATATCTGAAAGAAGGTGCATGTAACCATAATGTGACAGTTAAATAGGAATTGAAATCCTTTCTAGTGGTTGCTATTACCAACATGATATTTACATCCCCTGTTGCTGTGGGAGATCCCAGTTTTTCTCCTGTTATGACTATTGAAACAGCATTCTGTCCTCCAGGAACGTGGAAAAAAAATGTGCCTGGAAGAGCAGGGTAGTCATAAATGGAAGAAGGCAGACACTGGGCTCAAAACACCATGGGCTGTTCTCAGGCCGTGGTGTGCTCATCTGGTTAGATTTTCTTTTTTGACAAAATCCATTGCAGTACGTTCACCTACTTTCTGTGATTTAGATGCTAATGTTCTGTTTGTGTGCTATAAAGTTGTCCTTGAAAGAAATATGTAGATAAATACTTCGTTTCAAATTCTGTATAGAAGTTATTTAATTTTGAGAAAACAAGCTGCTTTATTGTGAGCAAATTCTGTGCTATTTTGTGTTGTGAAATAAAGTCTTAGCTCAGCGTTGTTTCATAAATGATCCACCTGGCTAGTCGACAGCATATTTTCAAAGCTGCATTTGAAATTCTTTATGAAAGTTGTGTTTTGCAGTTTCTTTGCTGTGTATCCAGTCAAAATGTGAAGATAAATGGAAAACCTTCCTTTTACTGCAAACACAAAGAAGCTGGTATTGAGTCAACCAGTGCAGCAGATTGTACATTTATAAGACTTGTTGGGTAAGCCTTGTGGTTTGGGTAGCATTATAGTGTGTTAGCAATATGACTTTCTGATTTTAAATGGGCAACTGATTGATGAAAAAGTTTCAAAAAAGGGTCTAGAAGCAGCAGATGATTAATTTTTGTGATACAGCTGTGCTGACCTTCCCCTCCCCAGATGTCCTCTAATGTTTTATGCTAATCCTCCTAAGCACATGCTCAGTTATATAAAGTCACAGGGAAAAAAAAAAAAAAGTATGTTTTTAAATTTTAGTCATGTTTGTCACTGTATATAATACCAAAACACCCAGATTCAAAGACAGTAGTGTAAACCTTTGACTCTTCCGATAATGGGCAGGGATAGCCATAATTGACTAAAAGAATCACCTTAATTTGCATTTACTCTGATACCACATCATTTGTTGTAGGACATATGAGATTAGTCTGTTAATTGAAAAATTTGACATTTGTTTTGTGCTACACCTGAGTTAGTAGCATGTAATAAGGCATTGGTAAGTTAAATATGTTTACAAAGCATTCTGAATAATTACACTCTTTCATGAGTTGAAGAACAGTTTGTATACTGCATCTCAATGATAAGGTTAAGAAATACCCATCTTCAAATAGAAAAAAAGCTGCAAATAGCTGTAACAATGGAGATTTCTAGACAACAAAGAAGTTTTGATACTAAAAGTACAGTTCAGGAAAATCTGTTGAATATTAGGCACAGTACCCAAATCCTATTCCTGTGATTTTTTTTTTTTTTTCTTTTGAAAGCTACATGATCCTTCTTGAAAAATGTAATTATGAGAGACAAAGGTAATTTTCACCATGGCATTTTACTGGTTTAGTACTACATGTATTTGGTTAATTGTTATTTGCATCTCTTTTAAAAATGTGCTTAGTTCACAATCTTACGTTGTTCATTATTATGAAGGCAATATATATACAAATATATAAATTCAAGCATATCATGTGTTCTCTGCACAGCTGAGATATTTTTAATTAGAAGTTGTTCTGTATGCAAAAATTAAACTAGATTTGGAATATGCTATATTCATCAGTCACCGCTGCAGCTCTCCAAAATATGGAGCTTGATGGAAGGTTGTTAATGAACATAAATTTATATCAAGTAGTGTATGATGAAACTTCCATTGTTTTAAAAATTGAAGTGTAATCCTTTCCTAATTTGCAGTCAAAATACGATTTTAAACACTTTTTAAAAACGTACAATTTCACTGTGGGAAGTTGGTGTAACATTTGTGTCTGTAGCCAAGCAAAATCTTCCAGTGCTCTTTGCCAAGTATGACAATCCTTATAACTTCCTATAACTGTGTTTGCTTTCCTTTGGACAATGCTACTAAATATGAATAATACTGTTCTTGGTAAAACTGAAGTTTAGTACTCTCCATATTTTTTCTTTTTAGGGTGAGAAAGGTTGGTAAACGGGAACTGTAACTTAGACAAAATGAAGATACTCTTCCGTGAAACTAATTTATTCCTGAATTACATGAATTTCAAAATACCCCTGTAGATATTTTTGTGCATTAGCCTCTTTCTTAATTAGTTACAGTTCTTCCTAGGTGGAAGTCAGTGAAGCAGTACAGTTCTTACATTTCTTCTTTAGGAGTTATGTGCCAGAAGGTTTTATGGCTTGTATGATATTTGTATTGTTGAAAGTATAACTTGTGCTTATGTAACTGAGGCTTAGACTATTGATCACTGGAGCCATCTAGACTGACTTTGACTGACATAAGGCACTGAATTTCAGCCAGAGACTTTTGTATTTATTGCAGCCAGTGTGTCTTTCAGGTAAATTTGTGGACTTGAAAATTGATAAATACCCTTTGCTCTCGTGAGACCCCACCTGAAGTACTCTGTCCAGTTATGGGGTCCTCAGTATATGGAGCAAGTCCAGAGGAGGCCACAGGAATGGTTGCAGGGCTGGAGGATTGCTCCTGTGAAGAAGACAGCCTGAGAGAGTTGGGGTTGTTCAGCCTGGAGAAGAGAAGGCTCTGAGAAAACCTTTCTGTGTTTTCAGTATAAAGTAAAAAGTCTCTCTCAGTCTTTATAAGTAGGGCCTGGAGTGATGGGGACAATGGTTTTAAACTGGAAGAGAGTGGATCTAGGTTGGACAAAAGGAGGAATGGTGGGGGTGGGGAGGCACTGGAATAGGAAGCTGTGGATGCCCCATCCCTGGAAGTGTTCAAGGCCAGGTTGGATGGGGCTCTGAGCAACCGGGTCCAGTGGCAGATGTCCCTGTCCATGGCAGGGGGCAATAGGACTAGGTGACCTTTAAGGTCCCTTCCAGCCCAAACCATTCTATGGAAAAAGTGTCAATCGTAATATGTGTGTGTAAGAAAGCAACATCCAAGTTTCCATTCCAATGTTACTTTTGGTGTTTTCAGCCTTATGAGGGCAGTTGGATATCCAGTTAATGTAACTATCTAAATGGGATTTCCTAGAGGCTTTTTATTAGTGTGACTGTAGTTTATTTACTCTAAATTGATATCTAAGTGGATATTCTTCATATTCCAGAGCTTATAGCTTAGCTGATTTGGAGTGGCAAGAGCAGCTCTAAGTTCACCGGTTTACAAGTAAGATTTAAAATTCTATCAGATTGTTTTGTCCAAGCTGCAAAGAAGGCTTATGGAGTAGATCATGCTGTCTGAGATGTTCCACAGGAGAGAGGGTGCTTTTCTCCAGAGTGTTCAATTCAGTATGTTCACAGGTGTGCTGGGACTTTGAGACTTCTAGCACATGTATGCAGCAGGTACTACGAGATTTTACCTTCAAGTTAGCAGTGAGAGTGGAGTTCTGTGCTCCTAATCCTGAAGTATGAACAAAAACAAGGACTCAGGGCTTTCATGAGGGGCTTTTTACAAAACAATATTAGGCTTAGACAATAAAGTCTAAAATCCACCAAAAATCTTAATATCTGGAGTGAAGCTGGAGCGATGTTTTGCCAAAACACTTAGTGCTTCTCACCAAGGGATGAATAAATAACTCATTTCAGCTTCTTACTTCCAACCTTTTTGGCTGACGACTTTTATTTGGTTTGCTTTTTAAAATAAAACCACATTTCTTCACTGAACTGAGGTGATTGTATGGATGTTCCTCTTTTGATTGAAACCCCAGAAGTTTGCTTTGCTTTCTGGTCATTCTTTAGGGGTGCTTGCAGTTTTAAAATTGTGATAAGAAGTAACTCTGGACAATTAAAACCTGAAGTATGCAAAGTTTTTGAAAGTTAATAAAAATTTAATAAAGAATGAATAAATAGCAGTCAATTTACCTCATCCTTTTTTAGGCAAACAGAGCTATTTCCCTTGCTTCTTCCAGTCATAAAATCTGAAGGATGTTTTCCCTCCAAATGCTACAGTTTTGGAGGAAAATCTCCTGGTGCTCAGTGTGTTCTTGAATATCACCTTTGTAGTACCGCATTGTATTAATAAGTGGTTCTATTTTCTCCTCCCCTCTCCTACTTTTTTCAAAACTTGCCTTTAAAAAGTTGGGTACAGATACTGTCTATGTTTATTCCAAAACCATAGAATTAGGAGTTTGCTACCGTCTATGGTGCAAGTCAAATCATTACTCAGACTGGGAAGAAATGAAGGAATATGGTGTTTGCTGGAACTCTTAGTTACACTGTTATTTCTTCTATTGGCCTGTGGATATTAAATAATTAATATTAGACTAGAATCATTATAACTAAAATATTTCCCTTATAGAATTCAGAACATGCCAGCTGGTGTGAAAGTGCTGTCTTCATGAAAATTTGGCCTTGTAACAACCATTGCATAGGAAGTGATTCATATGAAGCTTTTTATAAATACCTTGTATATATATCTATATATTTCTGTATATCTTGTAAATATCTAGCAGGGAAGCTTCCAGTTTTCTCCTTGATTGCTTTCAAAGCTCTCTTTGTGACTTTGCAGTCATTAATCTTAGATTTTTCCTTAAATTACTGCTTTGAATCACAAATCCTCATTTTATGCTTTCTGTTTGGACTATTTCCCTTCAGTTATTAAATAACACCAATCTTGCTTTTGTTTAAGCTTTGTTCAGTATTTAGTCTTCAAAACCTTTTGTTGGCAAGAAGTTTAAATCAGTTCTTCACTTTAATCTTTTTGTACAGAATAAAGCGGAAAAGTCTCTTGTTTAATGGAAACTGAAGAGGTCTTCCATGTCTTTGTAGTTGCCAACCTTGGGTTGTAAATTGAATCAGTGGGGAAACAGCATAAACTTCAGTTTTTTGATATATTTTTTAATGGAACAAAACTCATTGGGGAGGAGAAAGAGCTGTATGCTTGGGAGGATAAATGCAAAACAGACAGTGGACTTTAAAGAATAGACTCTGTGTTCATGCTGTCTTTGGTTATAATTGTGCCTGTGCTGTATGTGGGAGGATGTGCTGTTATTTATGAGCATTAGTAGGTGAATTTTGTGACTTTTGTATTTAGTTATGCTAGGTAAGTTCTGTGTCCTTGTTTATTCTTACACAGCTCTGCCTAATCCGATCTTCCTATTTGCTACTCTGTTCATAGTTTCACCTGTCTGTTTTATCCATAAACATCTAGAGGTTTTAAATAATAGTATTTTAAAATTTGCCCTTGTACATATTGCAGAATTAAACATTAGGCTTCAAAAAAATTCTAAAATCACCTTATACATTTTTGAATCACTGGCATCATGCTGGTGTCTATTGTATGTGTTGTCCATGTATGAGTGGCATATATTAATAAGCAATTTACAGATTGTCTTCCTTAATACTGCACAAGATGAATGCTATTGGCAAATAAGAGGATAACAAGTAATTTGGTACTTTTTCCAGTGGTTGTCAAATACTGGAATGGAGATGGAGGAGAGATGGTTCCTGTCTTTGCTGTTCATATTCAAGTCCAAAAGATGCTACTGAGTTATATTTCATCTTTGACTTCTGATTTCATAGAATCATAGGATGACCTGAATTGGAAGAAACCTTAAGGATCATTTAGTTCCAACCCTCCTGCCATGGGCAGGGACACATTATTCCACTAGACCAGGTTTCTCAGAGCCCTCTCCAACCTGGCCTTAAGCGCTTCCAGGGATGGGGCATCCACAACTTCTCTGGGTAACCTGTACTAGAGAATACAAGCAAGTCATGTACTGTATATTGCAAGTACAAGTATTTATCAGATGTTGTTCCTCTTTATTCTTTACTCTGTATTGTTACATCTATTGATAATAAACAAGTAGGTGAACCCCTGGCCCACAGAACTGTCGTTTGTGTTGTTTGAAATTCTCCAAAGGAATGGGTTGTATGATACTCTAGTTAGTGCTGTATACTGAGGTGGTTACTGATGGTATTTTCTGCATCTCAGGATGTATCTAAACTGTGGGACAGAGTTTAAAAAATTTGAAGGAAGAAAAAGAACAATGATGTGTCACCTTTTCCCTTGGGTAGAAGTACAAGTGATAGAGACTCAAGGTGGGCAGTGTGGGATGTTTTGCTCAGTGAAGAATTACTTTAAAAGAGGAGACAAAATTTCTGTGACTGCTCAAGGTGTGGAGGGCTGTGCAGGTTTAGTGAGAATGCTGTCTTGGTAGATAATGGCTGTACAGTGGAATGAGCCTGAATATTCAAAGCTTAGTTGGATTTTAAGAAATGTATCTTAGGCACATACTAGAGATTGGCTGTATTTTTAGAGTAAGTAATAAATGTTAATGTCAGCTCTTATACTTTAAAAATATTTTTTCCCTAAATTTTTCTTTCCTACTAATATGGGAAGCAGAATTTTTTCTTTGGGAAAGCTCTCAGAATCATTGGTTACTGCTAGGCACAAAATTGTGAACATGTTCAAAGTTGAAGGTAGAGAAGGAGACTGAGAGCTGTTCTGTCTGAGATGAGTTAAAGGCATGATAACTAAAGTTTGAGTGATTATATTCTGAGATGAGAATAAGATACATGGAGGTTCTCAATAACAACTCCTCAGCATTAGAACAAATAGTTTAATGTATAAAAAGAAAGCAGCACCTAGAGAAAATGCTTTGAGATGTAATTGCTTGTATGCTTTTATGTTGAAATGTCAGTCACTGTAGTCTTATGTCAGTCCACTTGGTGCTCCTCGTGAATGTTCAGTGCTGTTTCCTGGGATAACCTCAGTGTCAGGGAAACTGTGTTGGTGAAAACAAAGCTTGATGGTTGTTCTTTGATAAATTCAGTAGAGTTCTCAAGTTGGCAGTGCTTCTTGAGCTGCTTCTGCATGGAAGGCCATTAACTGTTGGATGTCAGATTTTGTGGTACAGTGTCTGAGTTGGTCTGCTGTCTCTAAGGTGATATGCTTCTTCATGATGGAGTTCTGACTTACATACAGCTTGTGGCATTCAAGTAAAAAGTAGGAGGAGAGGAATTTGGTAAATAAACTGCATGAATCTCTATGAGCTGTTACCCTAGTAATGCCTTAAATACTTTAAAAAATCCCAGGATTTAGTTTTATATTTAAACAACAGTGCACACCTCCAATAGTTATAAGGTATGGAAAACTAAGGTTTGTTGGGCTAGTAGATAGTAGAATTTTTTAGGTTGTTTGTTGAAATAAGTGCCTTATCAATATGTATTTGTTCAGTGGGTAGCTTAATATATTTAATATTCTTTATAGCAGGCTCCAGTCATCTTTCCTAAGTAAAACACAACATGTTGAAAGTGATCTCAGGAGATTATCTGTTCATACCCTTTGATCCAAGCAGGATAAACTTAGTTGAGGTTGCTAAAGGCCTTTTCCAGTCCCATTTTGGGTATCCAAGCTGTTGGGACCCTTAGCTGTTGAGGATTCACACCAATTTATTACTGCAAGTTGATTTTTCGATTTTGTTGTTTCATGTAATTAATTTTGGACAGAAATGTCTGTCTAGGCATGGATAATAGTGCTGTGGAGAACCAATCTGATAGTTACAGAGGTTTGTGTTCTTTGCATACTGCTTGATATTAATATGTCATTCACCCCTTAATTGTAGCAATCAGGTTACCAATCTCCCATCTCTTCTCATCCATATCTCTCACATTCCAGTGTGCATTCTACTTGCCTTTGCAAGCAGACATAAAGCACATGGCCTGGGTTTTCAGATGTTTTGCTCAGTGGGTGGGATAGGGCCACCCTCCTTGTACAGTTACAGGCTTTGCTCCATGAATAGTATGTTGCATTCCTCCACTGGAGGTACTTTTGTTTGGATCCTAGTGGGGTTTAAGTCTATGACTTTTCCCACTCTGTGGTTAATATGTATAATCTTGGAAAGTTCTGTTGCTGAAAGAGCTGCTTTTTTCATTGAACTATGCACACTTAAAGTGATTGGTATCCAAATATTTATGAAAAAAAACTTTTAAATCCAGAAATTAGAAGTAAAATTAAACAGATTTGGCATTTAAGAAGGAGGAGGGTAAAAAAAAAAATACTTAGGTACTTGAAAAGAATGTGTCATTTGTGCTTCTGAATTTTATAAAAATCTCCAGTTTTTGCAACTTGACATATTATCAATGCATCATACATCAGAGCTGCATGGCCAACATTCCTTGAGAACTGGAAAAGTAGAGTGCTTAATAAAGTGTGTTGCCCTGTTACTGTACAGTCTTACTGTTTTCCTGTAATGCTACTGTGGAGAATCCAGTTAAGGAGATTTAGAAGTTGTAGAGGAAAGCACTCAAAATGTCATTACATCTCTTTTAATGCTTGAGATAAATTGCTCTTTAATGAGATCTGCTGTAGGTTATGCAGAAAATGGGAGAAAATACTGTATTTTATCTCAGTCTGTTTCTAGAATGTCCACAAAAGAGTCCTTGATGGCAGTAACTAATGGCATCTCTTGAGCATTATTGTATACATAAATCAGCTATTTGTGCTCTTGAGAAGTTCCTCTTCAGGATGCAGAATAGAGAGCAGTGCAGACTTGCAGGCCTGTGATAGAATTCTAGCAGATTCCCAGTGGCTTCTTGGAAAACCGTCCACAGTGAAGAATAGCAAAAAATTTCTTTGTACATTATCATCTCTATTTTACTTAAATCTGTTTCTAGTAAGCAATGGGCACATCTGTCACTGTGTAAAGATAGCACTTGTCTGTTGTGTACAGAGATTATTTCTCAGGCAAGTTTGGGAGAATTTTTCGTTTGTATTTTTTCTTGCTGGGGAAAGAAAAGAAGAGATGTTATTAACTAGAATGGACCATTTTTAGGTGATGAAAACAGGAAATCCCTAAGATATTAGTGTACTCATCTTCATGAAGTGCTGTGAGATTTTTTTTTAGTGTGGAGAGCCCTACTGAGTGTGCCATTGTATGAAGGCAGCATGAATGAGGTGAATGCCATTTAGTGAGTGTAATTGCTGGTTTACTGTGAATTTTATTAATTGCTTAGCATAAAAATGTCAGTGTTGCTCAGTGTGTTCAGATGTCATTGCTAATGACATCTATGTAGATAATGTAGAAAAATCTCCTTCAGACCAAACTTAGAAGTTCTCTTCTTGATCCTCTCTGCTAGCTCAGGTTTTGTTCAAATGATCCACATGTAAGAAAAGGCAGTTCATTTGGTGGTATGGATCATCTGATGTGGTGTCTGATTCCACAAGCATTGATTAAATTAGTTCAAACCATAAGTGGACCTCTTCATCTCTTGTTGAAGTGTCAAAACAAAGCTGCTCTTTATCCAGAATCTGAATTTAGCTGTGAAGTTTGTTTGTTACTTTGCATATTATAGCATCCTACCATTGTGAGTGTTTTTGTTTGTTTTATTATTTGTGGGTTGTGGGGAGTTTTTGGTGTTGTTTTGTTTGGGTGCTTGTTTATTTTTTACTTTGGATCAATTTTCTTATTAGTTTACCTTGCAGTGAAAAATAATTGAAAATAATCAGGGATGATATGATGGCAGTCCTTGTCATCCTGAATTTATGTTGCTGCCATGTTCTTATCTTTGGCCTTCAGTGGAAGACCTCTGGATTTTGCCCTTTTCTGTGCCTTAGTTTCCCTTGAAACAAGAGTTGGTGTTTCAATATGAACATTGATTTGTAATCCCCTGCCCAGAGAGTGTCATTTTGGGGGGGCTGTTAATTTTGAAACGTTTACTTCTATCTTATGATTTATACACTGATTTAAAATTTTCTTCTGTACCCTTAATTAATATAATAAATCACATATAAATATGTCCTCTTCCTGTTTCCAGCATTTTGCCTCTTCTCCTTGGTGCACTTACAAATGCATCCTGTGTAATTAATTTTCATGTAGTTGAATTTAGAATGCATAGTGAAATTCAAACAATGCTGTGTTTGGAACACCCTGTATGATAGTGGCTTTCCTGTGTAAGATCCTACTGCACTGCTTGTGCTTTACCATGGCCAGGTGCTGTCTTTTTGTGGTTTGTGTGCATGTATGCACATGTTGCACATTTTTCAGCCCTTGTCCTTGGGATGCTGCATTTAACAGTTCCTGTTTCTGAAGCAGCAAATGTACCAGGTGTCAGATCTCTGGCTTGTAATTCCTGAGGCTTTGTCCCGTCAGAACAATCTGTGCTGTTTATGTCTTCCAGCAGAGCTGGAATTGAAAACTGTCTCTTGTTTTGACTTCTCTAAGAGTAAAAGTTTCCAAAAACAAGTGGAAAATGGTGGCATTATTCTCTGTTCATATAAAATGTAGGTGGATTTTCAGCATCCACTTGAAACAGTAAATGGGAAAGTGTGTTGTTGAAGCCATCAGAGCTCTGAAACTTTAATTGCTTGATTATTCAGTTTAGTTCTTCTTCTGGTTCCAAAACAGTTTGAAATCTTGCACAAAGTAATGATTATCAATTAATTATACTAAATGTGGGGAAAATTAATAGGTTCTAATCTCTTTAATCTATTAGCCATCTATAAAATGATTTCCTCAGATTCACTTGGGGGTATGTGTGTTGCTCTCAAAATGTTTCTCCCTTTTCATTTGTTCCTAGCAAGTAGGCTTTTCTTACTAATTTCATTTCAAAGGTGACAATCTTAAAAAGTGGTCATACTCAGGATGTCAGGGACAGCATGTGGGAGATTGAGTCTCACTTTAATATAACTGGATATTTTCACCCAGTATATGGTGGTAAGCCTGTGATGGTAAGTTTTCTCAGGTTACAGAACAGAGATCTTTCACTCCATGAAGCATTGCAGGAAGGTTTATGTTCTTGCATTTTCCCAAAGGTCTATGAGAAGAAACTGGCATTTTGTTTATTTAGTTACTTTGATTTTGTGGAGTGAAAAATGAGAGAAGTGATGCTTCAAATTTTTTTTAATGTCAGATCCGTCCTGTCCATGCTTTCTACTTTTGCTGCCTTTGCAAAATAGTTTTGTTCTTTAAAATACAGACTTAAGTATTATTCATTATTAAATACTTGCATGAATATCTACAAGGTACTTATTCAGGTTTGGTTTTCACTGAGGACATAACAAAGAAATGACCCGGTGTTCTTTTTGGGAATATCTCCTACATTTGGAATGCATTTTTAAATTAACTTACCTAACCAGTAGTAGAACTGGCAGATGTTTTCAGGAGATGCACACTGTTAGGCTTTTATTTGAATGAATTAATGAAAGCTTTACCTTTAATGTGTGAAATGTTTGGAGCTGGAGAAAGGTACCAGATGCTTCCTTAGAAGTCTTGCTAAAAATGTGATGAACATGTGAAATCTTTACATGCTATTTAGTGAACGAAACCTTTTTGTATGTTGAAAGTTTAATTTAAATCCTCCTTCAGGCAGCATGTTTTGTGAAATGTTTTCTTTCCTTTTTATTATTCATCTGTAGGATCTTTCAGAGAAGTCGGAATCCTTTGCATCCATGTTGAGACGCTCTCCTTTAATTCAGATGGGGCCTGCCAAAGACAAAATTGTCATTGGTCAAATATTCCATGTGGTAGAAGATGATCTTTACATAGATTTTGGTGGCAAGTTTCACTGTGTGTGCAAAAGACCAGAAGTTGATGGAAAGTAAGTAATAAACTTACGGTAGGTGATTGACATCTGTGACTGACATCCTGAAGTGCTTAGCTAAAGGGACTTGAACATCTTCTGGACTGACTTTGGATAGTTTGTGTGAATTCTGGGCTTTAAATTATGGAAGTTAATGTATTGTGCAGAATGAAAATATGGTCATAAACAGATCTGCATAGCTCATCATTGTCTGGAATTCAGATTCCTTTACACATTTGCACTATTGCTGTCTATATTATTCCAATTTACTGTCAGCAAAGGAAGTTACTGGGTGTTTAGTCACTGAAAAAAAGGGAAGTAGTTGTCAAGCACTGTTTATTAAAATACTTGGGAGTTGTGGAGTTCCACTTGATGTGGAACTTCAATCCCCATGTAAGTAGTCTTCTTAGGCAGTAGCTATCTCTGCTAAGCATAGACACATGAGGTGATGTACTAGGGAGTTCACATGTTATTTGTGATAATACTTTTCATAGCAGGTGATGAATGCTAATGTGGTTAAATATTCCATAATGTAGCAGGTGATGTTATATAGATTTTGGTGTCAAGTTTTACTCTGTTCTGAAGTAGACCACCTGTGGTGGAACTAGAACAGTTGTGCTGGGGAATACAGTATTGAGGGAGCTAAAAGATAAGAAAGCAACAAATTCTAGTGGAAATAGTATTTATAAGACTTCTAAACTGTCTTTGGCACCTTATAATTATTTATTATTCAAAGATCTCTTGTCTATTTCATTTGTCTCCAGGTTGCTTTAACACTTATTTTTTAATACACAGGCAAAACACTATCTTTTTGAATTCATAGCATCAGAATATTTTAGTCCATCTCTTTTTCCTCTGTTTCCCCTAAGAGAGGAGGAGCATCTTTGTTAATCTGCAACATCACTGTTTTTGAAACATTAAATATGATTCCTGTGATAATCAGTTCTGAAATAGTTGATTTAACAAAAAGAGACAGATTTAACAGAAATAATCACACATTTGTGTGCAGGTCTGTTATAGTAGTATAGCTTTTATACTCAGCTTCTTTTTTTGACAGGTCTGTGACTTTCAGAGCAAATGCATTTGATCTCCCAGGATGAACTGAGTCCTTTATGTCCATCCCATTTGGCAGCAGGCAAAGATTTTCTTAGTCTGTTGCTGCTGCTGTAGTGATAAAGCCCTTGTTGCTGTTTGCATCTCTTGCTAATTCCAAATGGAGATTAGCTTTGCCTTTCCCAGTCCCATTTTTGCACGCCTGAGGAGTGTTCCTGCGTTAGTCTCCATCTCTGACCATTGGTTTTGTGGTCGAGTTCAGAGCGTAACTCCCTGTTCAGCTGCACCAGCCTGCTGCCAGGCCTGCTCATTCTGCACCTTGGGAAGGACCCTTGTGAGGCATCAAGGAGTTTGTCCTTATAGACCTTTGATGTCTTCTGGGCACATTTTGATGTCAGGACAGCTTCTCTACCCTAAATAACCCAAAGTCTACTGTCCTGAAGCCTAGATCTGTCTTCTGCCACTTTCCTTTCTCAGTTTCCTTCAGCATGGAAGCTCTTGCTGATGGTCTCTGCAGTTGAAACAGACATCAGCTATCATATTCCCAAGCAGTTCTTATCTGCCTGTGTGTAACATGTCCAGCAGAAAACCCATCCTCCTTGGGTTGTCTGGCACCTCTGCTAAGAAAATGTCACCAGGGCACTCGCTCTGATTGCTGCTCCCCTCCATGTTTGTTCGTGCTTGAGCACAGATCAGGACATTTGAAGTGCCCTGTGACAATCAAGGCCTGCAATTGTGAGGTGGCTTCTGGTTGCTTGAATGAAGCTTCATCCACTCCCTTGATCAACTGTGCACAGCAGACACCCACCATGAGTCTCTGTTGGTCTCCTCTCCAATTTTGGCCCAGGACTCTGAACTGCCTCCTTGCATGATTCATAGCAAGGCTCCTTGCTCTCATGTCCCTTTCTTGCTTCTACTGCAGCCTCTTTACCTCGACCCTTGTTTGCTTGCACAGCTCTTCCCAGGTTTGGGGAGGAGGAACTTTGTGTTTATCTTCAAATCCCTAACTGTAATTCACTCAGCTTGTGAATGCTGAACCCCCACTCACTGTTTCCTTGTGTGGTGTTATTATTTTGTCATGGTGCTCTGGAATGCTGAGATAGCAAGACAAACCGGGGGAAAGGAATGGAAGATGTTTTCCTTAAAAAGCTCATAGGCAAACAAGCATCTGTCCACTCCTTCCTTGCTCTCATCTTACCCTCAGTAACTTACACTTTTCCTTGTGGTGCATGTTGCAGAGGTGCAGGGGAGGATGAGGCCCAGGAAAGCTCTTGTTGGAGCAGGTGCTTTAGAGTCAGTTGTCCACTAAATGCTGGGAACATAAGCCTGGGGCTGAGCAGATCTTGGCCATTACACTTTTGGCTGCCTTTTATAATGATAAAAACAAGCAGGTCCCTATAAAACTTGTTTATACTTCCTTCTTACTGCTTTTGAGTGGGAGTGGAGAGATGGAATTTAATTGCCTGGGTATTTTTAATGAAATTACATTTGGTACTAAAGGCAATAGTTCCCAAAATAATAGAGACAGCATTTACCACATTGAGGATGTAGTGGCAGTGGATATAGTAGTGTTGTTACTCTATATTTAAATGACTTAAAGCATTCATTTGAGATGTAGGTGACTGATTCAAATCCCTTTTCTCCTCAGTTCAGACCAGAAACCTGAATTCTTCTTGGACTCTTAAGTGTTTAAATGCTATTGAGAAGACCTAATCCTCTAAATGAAAATAATTAAATAAGAAAGCAAATAATGTAAATAATTCTTGCCAAGTTTTTGCAATTCATTGTGTTTCTTGAGTTGGAATTTCTAAAATTTACCTGAATTTACAAAAAAATTGCAGTAGCAAGCAATCTTTTGCCATTTTTGTAAAGAGGTATCTCTTGAGGACATGTGCTTTTGATATTTCCTTGGTCATTTGGCTCTTTTCTTACCAGAACTCAACTATTTTCATTATATTATAATACAGTTTCATTTTTCTTATATGATGTCCTGTGCCGTTTGAAAATGTTACAGTTTACTTGAAAAGAAAAAAAGGGTTCTTGAGTGTAAAAATCTCTTGAACTGCTCAGTCCTGTTCCTAATAGTTGTGATTACCTGGAATGTCCAGCTGAAAGACCCTGTAATGCTCCCACCATGTGGCCACAAGAAAGGATTTCACCCTAAAGACTATTGGGTAAAAAAGCAACTGAAAAAAAATGGTGTCCCTCACTTGGAAAATTCGAAGTAGTTAAATAAATACATTTTTCCCCTCAGTTCCACTGAAAGAAATTTCAGCTTTAAAAAAACCCCCTGAAGCACCTAAACCAGAACCTCAAAGAAAACACCACAAACTTTAAGGAAAAGAAACCTTACAACAGTGATGCAAAATTTAAATTGAATAAACATTTGAAGAACCTGCTAGCTATTTTTGTTTGGTTTTCATTGATTGTTTTCCCTGTTTTTGGAGACCTGTTTCATAGAATTGCAGAAAATACATTTTGTTATCAGCATTGATGGTATTGAGATTGGAAGAATGCATTGGCTTAGTTAGAGGTCAAATATATTGTTGGTAAAATCTCACTGAGGTCAGACAAGGATATATTTGATTATAAATATCAGTATAATTTTGTTACTTGGGGTTTATTTACTGTGTCAGGAGTATTTATTACCCTTACGATTTCAATATCTTACATAATATATGCTGTATTTATTAAATATATACTACAATTAGTAAACACATTTCTTGATACATTCTGACTTAAACGCTTTATTAAATTTGTATTTTATGCTAACAGCACAGCAATTCTGTTAAATAGCAAAAATTTATACAAATGAGAATAGGTCTGTAGTAAAGTAAGATTCCTTTTCAGCAATGGGAAGAAAGCATATTTTTTTCTCTCTTTTAACATGCAGAGGAATTGACATCCTAAAGAAGAAAGTGTCTCTCTTACATCTCCAAATAAGCAACAACTCAATCCATGGCAAAAAAGGTGCTGTTAAAACCTGCTTCTGTCATTATCAGATGGAATTCCTGAGGAGCAGAAAATCTGGGAAGGGATTGTGCTGACACTGCCTCTTGCATGGTCTGCACCTGTACTGTTAATGACCAATTCCCATCAAAAGCACAATGGCTTTCAGCAATTTTTTAAAATGTAGGATTGCAGGACCAGCTTCCAAAGAGGATTAAACTGCACCTCTCCATGCCAGTGTAATGAAGCTTTATTTTCAAAGACTGCTGTAACCCTCCAGCAACTCCAGTATTATCAGGCTGTAGGATCAGAAAGACACTTCCTTTATGCTTGAATATGCAGCTGGTGCAGGGATTTCCAGTATATCCTGTGGCAATTTTACTTGACACCTTTTATACAGCGCATATTTGCCAAACTTAAATAGTAGAGAAGGGAAGAAATCATTTGATGCCGTTTGTGATTTAGAACGTGACAGCTTAATGAGCACCATAAAATATTACCTAATGCTGTTTCTGCAAATTGTATCAAAATATTTACTCTGTTTGAATGACTGCCAGGGTGAATTTTATTTGGGAAACATTTTAAATTCTTCTCTTTTTGTTCTATTTTTAAAATATTTTATAGATAAGGTCAGAATGGAATCCTATTTAAACTAATCTGGTTTCTTAGATTAGGTAATGTGAACAAGGCTGGTTATTTTCTAGCACATTCATTTTATTACGACAGTCTTAAATTTATGTTGAAAATAATAGGGGAAACTGTTTAAAAGATCTTGTAAGATTAAAAAAATGATTTTCTAAAAAAGGAAAAAGAGGTGCATGAAGAGAGATGCTCTTTGTGGGAAAGGATTTCAATACGACCTTTTGGTTTAGTTCCAGTGTATTAAACAGGGTCCCCATGTGTTAAGCTGGAGGGTAAGTTTGGAGTTACCTACTCTGTTTTGATGCCATGTGAATATGCTTTTTGAATGAGTGCATCTCAGCCAGAATGAGCTGCCTCACAAAACACCCTGCTCCTGGAGCAGCAGAGACCCTTGTACAAGAGGACGTGTCAGTGTCTGGTTCAGTCTTTGCTTGCTGAACCCTCCTTTCCCTGATTGTTGTGTGTGTAATGGTGCAATATTACTATGAAAAGGCTTAGAGAGAGATGATGGAAACATAACTTTCTAACTCTTTCCTTTAAAATATGCAATGACCAAACAACTGGTGGAAGGCTGTATTGATTGAGAGACTCAGCTTTCAGCTCCTATTCCCAAGGCCTTTGCTCTTTGCCAAGGGAATCACAGGCATCAAATTCATGTTTAACCATGTTTACTCTTTAAAGTATATATTTCTTCCCAGTTCTGTACTGTTGCTGACTGGAGTGGTGCTGGTCTGCCAGCCTGGCACGTCCTTTGGCTTTCAAGCTTTGTATGTTGATGGAACTATTAAGGCAATTAATGTGGTATATTAAAAAAGCATATCTTGCTGCAGTGATGCTGGGCTTAGTTGTAAATATTTGTTTTTACAGTGGTCTACTTCCTTTTTTCTGTCTTTTGCCAGCAAAATAGCACTTATCTGTAATATGTAATTCTCAACAGGAAAGAAGGAAATTGCTAACCAGCAGTACAAGTGATACAATAAAAGATGCTTTTGCAAGTAGCATTTTCAAACTTAAGCAGATGCAGAAAGAACAGGTCATACGAAAGAGACTGGCAACCTATAGAAACTTAGTGATTTCTTTAAAATTATTTATGTGTGTTGAAGTCAAAGACAAAATGCACAGGATGCTGGATTGGTGTGGAAAACCGCTTTTGATTTCTGTGATGATGTCTTGCTTAGAAAAGCAGGTCCACTGAGAAGCGTTTTTTTAACTCCCAATTTTGGTATGTGAGGGGAATGAACACAGTTCTGACAGAATTTTCTCATTCTATTTAGGTGTTCAAATTATTGCTGTTAGCTCACTGGCATTAAATCTCTGGTTTCATCCTTTCCCTGCCTCCCTTTTGTTGTAGTTTTCATTCCCAACAGATCAGTCTTTTTCTTACATGTTTGTCTAGTAGTATTCACACTGTAAAAAACTCTTACAAGAAGATTTAGAAAATGTGTAAGCACTGTTGTGGTTTAGGAACAGCACTGCCCAATTTAGTACCCTCTTGCCCCAAGACTCTCCCAGACTAGATGCCTCTTGCTTGCTCTCCCCTCTTTCCTACCTTTCCACTTCCTGCTCTGGGATAGAATTGAGAAAAAGGTGAAAATTAAGGGTTGAGATAAGAACAATTTGCTGGAAACAGGAATGAGATGAGAAGACCAACAGAAACAGCAGCAATATTAATAACGAAAGTGTACAAAAGAGGGTGATTTACCTGCAGAGATGCACACTGGGGACCCCGATGACAGGGTTTCCCCCTCCGGCTATGATTTTTCTTGACCAAGCCATGCCCTTCTTCCTGGAATCCAGAATCCCTTATCTCCACCCCTGGTAGTGATGTGAGATCATGTAGAATAGCAGCCTAGGAATGCTCACGGCTCCAGGCTCTGCTCCCTCACAGGTACTGTGAACATTTCCTTCCTGCCTGCCTGCCTTCCTTCCTGCCTTCCTGCCTGCCCTTCCCTATTCTGCATTATGCAAGTTAGTAAGTCTTTTTTCAGCTTGCATATTATCGCTCAGCTTTTTACCAATACTTTACTACTGAACTGCTAGAATTTGCAGTTCTGTTGTGTATTTTTAAGCAGTTACCATGCTTTAGAAGTTGCTGTATTGCAGCAGTATATGATATATACTATATATATAGTATATGATATATACTATAACATTTTTGGAAAGTTTTTGAAATAATTTTTGCTCATTTATGCATAATTAAAGCAGAAATTACAAAACTTAATAGAATACCTGGTATTATAATCTTATTTAGTTAACATGACCACTTACCTCATCTTTCCCACAAAGCTGTCTTTATTCTTTTGTCATCAGCTGAGATTTTTTTTTTAGTTGTTTAGTTTTTTAATTTGTTTGGAAAGTATTTCTTGCCTATTAAAAAAAAGAAAAGTAGTGTCATAAGCAAGCAACATGGGAGAATTTGTGAGTCTCTGTGACAGAGATTTCCTTTGTGCCTATAAGGTCAAATGATTTAGGTCTATGAGTGCCATGTTGCTGATATTTGTAACACTAAATGGCTATCTGAAATCAAAGCAGTCTTTGTACTTTTCTGCTCCTTCTTCCAAGTTCTCCTACCTATCAGGTAAGCATCTTACTGGAGGACAAAATTCCTCTGCATTTTGAAAGACAAACTTAGACTATGTTACAGTTTTTGAATTGTTAAATACTTATGACCTGTTCAAATTTGCTGAAGTATAAAATGAAGAGTACACACACACTTTCCTGAATCTCTTCCAGTTTGTATCTTTTATGGAAAACATAACCAGACAGCCAGTCTCCACATTGTGAAAACCAGTCTCTTTCTGTGATTAAAATTATGAGAATGTCATGTTGAAATTCTCTGTGGACCAAGGTGGTTTTCACTAGTCATCAGCAAACTTGGGTTTTGGCACTCTGGTCAGCCTTTGGTCTCCAGTTATGCCCAAATACCAGGGAGAAATGGTAAGCAGGACTGATGATGTTGTCCTGTTCCCACATACCAACATTGCAACTTAGAAAGGAAGCCTTATTATTTATATTGAAGAGGACTAAATTCAAGGAGGTGGCAGGAGCTGCCTTTTCTCCAAAGCGTCCATATAGTGCAATTCACCATCGCTCCGAGCCCAAACAATGCTTGTGGTGCCACTCTGTCTGCTGTCGAACAATTTCAGCTTGCTTTTTTTAAAACAGGCATGAAGAATAGCTGTATGATTGCAAACTTGGTCTGTGTGCTGCAGAAAATAACCTCCAACTTATTTATAGCAGCATGCATTTTGGAAATTATAGCATTTTTATCCCCTATGGACACAGCTTATTATTTGCTTGGTTACTTTACAATTGTGACTGTTTTTGCCACCCACTGTATATCATTCTTCAGTGGTTATTTTCAACCACAAATGGAGGTGTTGGCTTTGTGTGGTTCTGTAATACACAAGACAGTGCTTCCAAAGTTCCTGGAGCCCAAAGTCTGTAAACATTTTTTTTTTGGACTACACTATTAGTTTTTCATCCCAGATAGGTACTTCAGAGTTTAGTTAATGTAATGATGCCATGGGACAGGTGTTGGTTTTCAACAGTACAACTAGTCCACATTAATGAGGCAGCATTTGGTACAGAAAATACAACATAGATCTAGGAATACAGCTGCAGCAGTGCACATGAGCCTGCTAATCAATTTTTATCCTTAGCTTTTGCTTCTGTCATTAGTTTAAAGTAGCAGAGTTATGAGATCCAATGACCTTTGGAAGAAAAAACCCTCACAAAACTAGTAGCATTTAGTGATAAAAAAGAGTTTTGCCAGTTCTGTTTTCCCAGGGCATCGTGATAAATGAGATAGAATATGCTGTGTAAAATGTCTTAGGAGAACAAAGCAGACCATAGGTGGCCTGGAGCTTTTTTGGCAATGTCAAAGTCTGTAAATACTCTTTAAGCCGTACTTTTTCTCCTATGTGGACGTGCACACATACACGATAGGAAAAAAAAGTCTTGGGAAATTTATTACTGCATTGGAAGGCTTGAATGTTGTCTGTAGGAGATGAGTAGTTAAACTCTCTCTTTTCCCCCAGTCCAGGTGCTAGCTGTCAAGAACTGCAGAAACTAGAATTATAAACTCATGACTTGGCAGAAGAATTAAAATTGTTTCTAGTATTTTGTTCTGAGATTGATGAGAACAAATGACTTAAATCTCTGTGTGCAGTCTATTAGGAATTTTCCCCCCTCACCTTTGAGAAAGCCTTGCTGTTAGCACACAATTTCACTGAAATACCTCTAGTAAAATGTAATTAATTTCCTCAATAGCTAAACAAGGCTCACAGAATCTCAGCCCATCCAGATGCAGACTATGGATTTTATTGAAAACTCTTAAAACGCTCCCAACATGTTTCACTCATCAGTGACTCTGGGTGAAGTGGATGAGGTAGGCTCCCACCAGTTATACAAATGTGGTACTTTTCAGGACTACAAGCAACTGTACTGGACTAAACCACAGAGCATCTTGCAGATGTTTCTGGCTTTAAGTCTGGTCAGTTTGACCTGTACCTGTAGCAGAGGTAAGGGTTAGATGAAAAAGCAGTCCAGGTTATTGTAGCAGTAAAACTGCTTTTATTAGGTTGGGTGTAACTTTGTGCTAAACCCTCTTGCCAGCATAGTGAGTTGAGCTGCAGTGCTGTGCTGATGGGGCCTTTGATTTCATTTTGGGAGACACGTTTGGCCTAAACTGGCTCGTGTGCTCTGCATGGCAATCCTCTGGGAGGTATAGACTTGCCTGCAGACAGAAGCTATTTAGTTTCTAGGTTGAGAAACTGAATTAATGATGTTTGGGACCAAATGTGAATTATAAGTCTTCATATAACAAAGATCTTACTCAGGAAAATTAATGCTATCGTATAACCATGGAGTAGTAATTATTCACCTCTCTGGAATAGTTTCAGTAAGTGAGTCTGAGAAGGGAATTAACACAGCTAGGCAAACACTGCAGGTAATATATATCAACCTCGAGCTCTTAGAAGGCATGAGTCAGGCCTCCCACAAATAATGATTTTAAAGCTGTTCTTATTTTTTGGTTTATGTCTTTCTGGGTTATTTAGTTTTTGGATACACTTTTTTTTTTTTTAATTTGGCAGATTAGGAATTTTTAATTAAACCAGTTTTTTTTTTTTTTAATGGCAATTGATCTTCTTCTGTAACTGATAAAATTATTGATATTAATAAAGCTGGAGATGTACAGATTATTTCACTGATAATTTCACTCTCAGTCTGCTACGTAATATGAAGATTACTCAGTCTAGAGGCCAGTAACTAGCCATATACCCCCGGGGGTCAATAATGGTCCTGTTTACCACCTTCATTCATGACGTCAGTGATGGGACAAGAATGTATCTTCAGCAAGTTTGCACAGACTACAAAGGAGCTGTTACACAGGGTAGTTGTGCTGCCATCCAGAGAGACCTCAACAGGCTGGAAAAATGGTGTGATGGGAACCTCATCCAGTTCAGCAAGAGAAGCGTGAAGTCCTTCACCTGGGAAGGTACAATCCCAGGCACCACTACAAACCGGGACCATTGGGATGCAAAGCAGCTTGCCAGAAAAGGCCCATGGGGTCCTGGTGGACACCCAAGTTGAACTTGAGGCAGCAGTGAGTCTTTGTGGCAAAGAAACTGAATGATGTCCTGGCTGCATTAGACTAGCAGGTGGCAGGATGCAATCCTTCTCCACTTAGCCCTGGTGAGGCCAGACCTGGAGTGCTCTCTCCAGTTCTGGGCTGCGCAGTTCAAGAGACAGTGCAGTGAAGGGCCATGAAGATGCTGAAGGGACTGGAGCATCTCTCTGATGAGGAAAGGCTGAGAGATCTGGGGTTGTTCAGCTTGGAGAAGAGAAGGCTCAGAGGGATTTCATCAATGTGTGGAAATACCTCAAGTGAGTGGTCAAAGAGTACAGAGCCAGGCTCTTAGCAACAGTGCCCAGTGACAGGACCATGGGCAGTGAGCACTCAGCAACTCACAGGAGTTTCCTTCTGAACATCAGGAAAGAGCTTTTTACTGTGAGGGTGACTGAGCACCGGCACAGGTTACCCAGGGAGGTTGTGGAGTCTCTGTTCTTGGAGGTCCTTAAAAGCTGACTCTGGCCATTGATGATTTATTTAGTCACGTATTTTTATTTGAAGTCACCGGTTGGTACAGAGGGATGGTTCAGCAGAGGGAGGAGTGGGTGTTTACTGCAGCTTGGAATAGGCCCAAAAGACTGATAAAATTAATTCTGTTACTCCTACACTCCAAACCCATGACAGATGCTTTTCTTCCCCTGGTGCTTTCTGTAACTCCTTGTTAGCCTATTTAGATGCCGTGATCCAACCAGGGAACAAAACCAGGTAAATTCCTACAAAGCAAGGTAAGGCTTTTAAGGCTGAGTGTTGCCAGACTGTGTAGGGGATTTGGCTGCTTTGCTGCTACTAGGCAGCACAGCAATTCTGAATTAAAAAATGTGTGGTGTTTAAAAGCAAAAATAAATAACATTTTATAACATCTGTTATTTAAGACTAATTTATTCTCCTTTTCTGCTCACTAATATGCTAACGAAATTGACAGACCATGCTTCTTGTCTTTTCACATGCACTTGTGTGGAGCTAGGACAGGAATAGCAAATGAGTATAATTTTTGTATTCAGTGTTTTGGAGCAAGAAGCAGAGGCAATAGTACTAAAACACTTAGGTTGTAAGTATATGCCCTTGCTGAGTAAGGAGCATCTGATAACACTGTCCTTGCTGTTGTATTTGCTGGCTTGCTTGACTTTTCTTAAAAAAAGATAGATAGAATCTTCAAGATAGAATTTAAAATTCTAGGCAGGTATTGCTGTTGTGCTGGAAGAACTGCAGTGTAAATAAAGACCCATATATTTAAAAAGAAAAAAGGGGGTTTGGGAAAGTGTTCTAAGAGTATTCAGTAGCTGTTAAAACTTGCCTTAATAGATTTTGGAGTCTGTGTGTGGTCACTGCTGCCATGGCTCTGTCAGCATTTTGGTCACGATAGCAGCCAAGCAGGGATGCAGATATCTTTTGCTTTGTGAACTTGCTGAACACATGATTTATGGACACTGAAATGTGAAGTATGATGAGAACCAATTATGGAACATTTTTTTAATACAAAACCAAATCTCTTTTTCCTTCTGTGATAGCTGTCAGGAAAGGCAAATGTTCTATTTTCCCATCTTAGCATTTCACTTTTTTTTTTTTTTTCCCCCTAAAGAACTTAAAATCCGGTCCCAGCTTGGATGTGAAATAACAACAGCCCCCCAGTTCTTTAAATACTGAAAGGATTGTTCTGAAAAATATTACATTTTGAATAATTTGCTTTGTGATTTGGCAGGCTCTGTTCACATGGAAGAGTGCACATAATGTGGTTACACTGTGTGAGCATGTACCCACTTAACCAAGAAACTGAGATACGACTTTAATGGCAGAGAAATAATCATTGGATACAACAAAAAATGCCAATCATTTATTAGTGTTTGGTGAGTTTTTGTTAATAGGGTAAGAGGAAAAAGGATCAAGCAATTTTTCTTTGATTAATGATCTTATTAGAAGAAATGAAGGATTATGTATATGTCCTCTGAAACCTCCTTTTCTTTATTTTCAGAGTAGTTAGCAGGCCTTGCAAAGGCAGTGAGATCTTACTGAATGAGTTTCATGATTCTTGTGAAACTATGTAAAGCATTAACTAATGGAAATGCTCAATATGCATGTTTAACCTGTCTGAAATCTTCTGGAAATAATGGAGTGTTAGTTTAAATATTAAATTTTTTAAAAAACTATAATCTACATTATAATGTAGATTACATCAAATGCCTATCAGAGTTTTCAGGTCTTTTCCATACATCATAAGGAAATGTAAGTAGCATACGAGTTTAATTTATCTGCAATTTGTACTCATTAACTTCAAGTATTAACACAGAGATCATAATCTCAGTGGTAATTATAAGTTAATTGTTTATCTGTCCTTCCATTTGGAGAGTTCAGTTACTTCTTTTCCCTTGACTTTATGTATTAGAAGTTATCTAAAAGTGATTTAATCTTTCAGATGGAGTAGTGCCTGCACCACCTTGCTCATCTTTGGGTCCCTGGTGCCGGACCAGTCTATTACCACCTAAGTACTGGATTTTGTTCCCCTCCAAGCCTTTCAAGACTGTTCTTGGCAGCTGGCTTGACAGGGCTGCTGGAGACGAGACTGAAACACGCTCTGCTTCCTCCAGACACAGCTCAGTAAACAAGCTGTGATGCTCCGCTTGGCAGGAGGCAGAGCTGCCGCTGCTGCCAGCCTGGGAGGGGATGCAGAGCAGCAGCGATGCGTGGCAGCAAATACAATATCCTTTTCTGGGACTTTGACTTGAATAATGCATTGCTGTAATGCGGAGGTTTGTGAAATACTTGCCTGCTTCTGTGAGATTTATTAAAAGTATGCTTAGCTTGGGCCTGGAGTACACATCAGTGGTGCACTTAGCTAAAACTAAATTATGCTAAGTGAGTGGAAAGGAATAATGCATGGCAAGAGTAGATTATGCTAATGTGCTAAGCAGTGATTTAGGCTTAAAAAAACAAAAATGAAGAAAGGAAGTTTGAGGAGATTTATCATAGCATCATGGAATGGTTTGTTTTGGAAGGATCATAAAGATCAGGTAGTTTCAACCCACCCACCATGAGCAGGGATGCCTTTCTCTAGACTAGGTTGCTGAGACCCCCATCCAGCTGGGCCTTGAAGGGATGGGGCATCCACAGCTTCTCTGGGCAACCTGGTCCAGTATCTCACCATCCTGTGATTATTTCTGTGACCTTCCTCTGCTCTCAGTCCAACAGGTCCACATCCTTCTTGTGTTTTGGGCCCAAGAGCTGCGTGCAGTACTCCACGTGGGAGTCTCAGGAGGGCAGAGTAGGGGGACAGAATCAGCTCCTTTGCCCTGCTGGTCACACTGCTTTTGATGCAGCCCAGAGGACAGCTGGCTTTCTGGGCTGCAAGTGCACATTGCTGGATCATGCTGAGTGTCTTGTCCACCGATACTCCCTCCTCAGGGCTTCTCTCAATCCATTTTCTGTCCAGCCTGTACTTGTGCTTAGAATTGCCCTGACCCATGTGCAGGACCTTGCACTTGGCCTTGCTGGCCTTTGTGTTATTCACATGGGCTTCTCTCTCAAGCCTGTCAAGGTTCCCCTGGATGGCATCCGGTGTGTTGACTGCACTGCACAGCTTGGTGTCATTGGAAAACTTGCTGAGGGTTCACTCAGTCCCACTGCTTTTACCCTCTGTAAGCTTCCTTTTTGTGTTTGAGTTTGTCCACGAGCTCCTTGGTCATGCACTTAGGCCTTCTGGTGTTTTTGCCTAAATTCCTCTTAGTGATCTTTGAGTATTAGCCAGCTTTCTTGAGCTTCACTTCCTCCTAGGGCTTTATCCCATGGTCCCTTCCAAGCAGATCCCTGAACAGGCCAAAGTCTGCTCTCCTGAAATCCAGGGTAGTGAGCTTGCTGTGAGCCCTTCCCACTGCCCTAAGGATCCTGAACACCACCATTTTATGGTCACTGCAGCTCAGGCTGACCTTGAGCATCACATTCCCCACAAGCCCTTCCAGTTGGCGAGAATGAGGACTGGCACAGCACCTTGGGAACAATTGGGATTGTTCAGCCTGGAAAAGAGAAGGCTTCAGGTTGACCGAATTGCAGCCTTCCAGTACCTGAAGGGAACTCACTTAAAGATGGGGCAAGACTATTTAAGAGCATGTAGTGACAGGACAATGGGGAATGTGTTCAAATTGAAAGAGAGTAAATTTAGATTAAATATCAGGAAAAAATTCTGTATTGTGAAGGTGGCGCGGCACAACTGAGGTTACCCAGGCAAGTTGTGGATTCTCCATGCCTGGAAGCGTTCAAGGACAGATTGGATGGGCATCTGAGCAACCTGGTCTAGTTGAAGGTGTCCCTGCCTATGGTGGGGGGTTGGAAATAGTTGATCTTTAAGGTCCCTTCCAACCCAGCCCATTCTGTGATTCCATGAACTCTCCTCCTTGACATTACCATCAACACATTGCAGGAGCCTTCTGGATTATTTATCCCCTGGTGTGCTGTCCCTGCAACAGGTATTAGGGTGGTTGAAGTCCCCCATGAGGGTCAGGGATTGTGAATGTTGCAAATGCTTGGTTTTCCTGGTCAGGTGACCTGTAGTGGGCTGTAATGTCACCTGTCCCTGCTGTCAGTTTAATCTTGACCCATAAGCTCTTGGTCTGCTCCTCATGCCTTAGCTTTTAGAATTGGTAGAGTTTGTCCCCATTTTCTTCACATCATAGATCAAATTGGAAAGGGCTTTCTCTGAGAACTTCCCATTCATTATAGGAAAATATAATCATGCTAGATGTTAGTTCTTCTTCTAGCTTTGTTCATCAGCCTTTAGATCTATGAATATTCCTGCAGCAAGATATTTAAGGACCCTAATATTAGTTGAATGGTTAGGATTTTCCTCCTTTGAAGTGAATTAAAAACTGTTCAGTAATATCATTGATCAGATCCTTGGTAAGATTGCAGGCATACTTTGGCATCAGTACTTTACATAGTCAGTGCCAGGATACTCAAGTGCAGTCGTATGTCTTATATCTAGTGTGCAGAGCAGGCAGGCCTGCCTCATTTAAATAAGGCTCTATGTAGGTATAAATACTAGAAATTCATGTGCTGTTTTAGGAAGTATCTGAGGATAAAGTCTTTACATATCTTTAAGGTTACTTGCTCTCAACTTGTTTGCCAAGAAAAAAAGTCAAAACTTGAAGACTCCCCAACTCCCTCTGACTAGCTCACACATAAGGAAACTTAATTTGTGGGTTCAATTCTTTTTTTGGCATTAAACACACCTTTTTTTTTTAGTATTCTGGAGCTTTCTTCTGTAGTTGCTTAACAAAATAACATTCTAGTATTTTGAGCTTAAAAACTAAAATTGAAAGTGAGGTAGAAAACATGCTGTTAACCATCTTTGCTATTAGTGATAAAATGAACAATATTCTTTGTGTTCCATTCATGGAAATCCAAGGATTTGTTTATTTTAGAATACAATTTTCTTCTTTTTTTTTTAACCAATTCACAAACTTAAAACGTATTAAACAGAATGTTTAACAGTACGTAACTAAACAGTTTTACATACTAAACAGTATGTCATTCTCTTTGACTTCATTATAACTGCATACAGTTAAAGAGCAATTGATAATTCTCTTATTAGCTTTATGCTAATCATTCAAAAACCTTAATACTCTTTGCAAGAAAAGATTTCACTCCTTAGAAAAAAGTCTGCATATTTTGCGTATTGTATAATGAATAGCGTCCCAGCTCACTTCTGGGGGTTTGGACTAGATAATCGTAAAGGTCCCTTCCAACCCAGGTCATTCTATGATTCTGTCATGGGAAGTAGGTGAAGGTAGCACTTCTGATGTTGTGCTAGAGGGCTACTTTGGTTTCTTAAACATGCTCACAAGCATGGTAATGTAAATAATAGAAGTGTCATTTCCATAAAGGGGAAGTTGAAAAAAACCATTATTTGAAGAGTTGCAATAACCTACATAAAGTGATTTTTTTCTGCTAATAGATAACTAAGAGGTGTATGTGCAATATCATGGATGTGTTAAATTTTCCCTGATCCATCATTTGCACAATCTAAATGTGTGTGAAATACAGACGTATAGCTGTGGTTGTCTTGTTACACTTCTCACTTCCGTTGAGCCTTTGCGGCGGGGATTTAAAATTACAACTCCGTTCTTACCGCCTTTGATGCACCTTTTGAAGGGACATCGAGCTTCCGTGATTCCAAATCCCATGCTCAGTTTTTCGTCTTGGTCGAAGTGGCAGCCTTGAATTGGGCGCTGGTGGGAGGGCAGGGCGGGAGGGCACGTTGCTGTGCTCCTGAAGGAGATAAAACACATTAGCTGGAAGTGCCAGGCTGTCTCCAGAGCAGCGCCATCTCACGCAGGCCGCTCCGGGGTCAGGAGCGCTGGCAGCGGCGCGGTGGGAGCCCCGTGACCGGCGTCTCCCGGCTCCCCGCTGCAGCATCCAGCGCGGGGCGAGCACCGCTGGCTGCCGGGGTGAGCGCCGAGCCATTCTTCCGCCTTCACTTCCTCGGCTCTTTAGCTCCCATGGAGCGTGGAACAGTGGCGGGGGACAAAATCTGTATACACTGTACAAACAGAGCACTAAAGCGGCAGTACACTGACTCATTCTTCGCTCTGTGTGAGAACTGAGGGGGACTCTATTCACCGCCTTTGTGCCGGTGTCTGTCAACAGCGCTGTTTGAGGCCAGCCCCATTGTGCCGGCCAATGTTTCTTATTGACCCGCGTCTGTGCCCGCAATGTTCCCAGGGTCGAAGTTGCGAGCGAGAGAATGTTTGAAAAGGGGTAATCGTGGGCTAAATGCGTTTTGCTGCATTGTCGTCTGACCTATTAAATCTAAACTGCGGTCCGCGTTCATGCAAACAGGTAATTATGTAGTCACAGCTGCAGCCATTGACATCTGGTTACCGCCCCGTGAAAAAAGGGGATGGGGTCCTCGCCTCTCCCTCCAGGCTCTCAAACGCTGAACTTTAATGATATTAACTGAAAATAGAAGGTGGATTAGCAAGACTGACAGGTCAACAAGGTGGATACTTTATCCAAGTAGGCAGAAATAAGTCTGAGTGCAGTTGCTTGGGTATTTCTGGTGCCTTATGCATCAGATTTTTCCCATAGCTGCAGGCTTGGCTGGGCTCTAGAACCAGTTATTATTTAAGTTTTTAGATCAGGAGAAGCAGCAAAATACTTCTGTCATCCTGTTGTGCAAAAGAGTTCTGTGGACAGCCACATTTAAATTTTTTTTATTATTATTTTTTTGCAAGCAGCTTAGAGTAGTTCTGGTCCCCATAGAAAGAGTTGCCAGGATTTCCGGATAACAGACCCTCATTATCAATAAACTGACATTTCAAAATTTAGTGGTAAGTGTACAAGGGTGGTAAAACATTCCTGGCCAAAAATTATTTTAGGAAGCTGTTTTTTTCTTTTAATGTACTTTGGAACTGAGGGCATAGTATTTGCATATAAATTAGTCTGACACATCCTCTTTCTCATCCCCCTTCATTCTCTCCCTTTCTATTGAGAGGGAAAAGATCTCTACATAGCCTACAGAATTATTAAAACAGCTTGCTTTTCTGTCCTGCACCACTTTCAGCACTGGGATAGATAACAACCACTATAGAAATTAAGTGAGAGGGTTACAGGGTCCTGGGTGACTTTCATGACACATCAAAGCTGGGAGCACAGTCAGTGGGGGGCAGCCCTGGGTGCAGGGCAGGAGAGAAGTGCAGCCAGTTGGTAAATTCCTCCTTTAAGGGATCACTTGCAGAAATGAATGGTTATCTGCTTCTCTTTGCATTTGCATCCCAGTGTTGCTCTTTGGGAGTCAATTTTGAAGTGCTGTTGTAATGTGGACTGTCATGAAACAGGGAGAGTAGGTGTTACATATCATGATATAAATATATAGATACAGATATATGGATGTAATCTTCCAATATATGATTGTCTAGCATTATGGGAGGACTGTAATTGCCAAAAGAGTGAAATGGTCTCCTTTAAAGATATATCCACTGTTACTGATCAGAGAACTGGTTCTTCATTCATGGAGCAGTGAGGAAGAAAAGGTGGTCTGCTCAGATTCAAGGGAACCTGTTTGTATTATGGATGTCTAAAATTGCCCCCAGGGGGCATCTGTTATGTACTTAGCTTTTTCTTTCTTTTTTTGTCAATTGACTTTCACTTGATTTCTGTATCTTTCTACTCCTTACAGACCTCTAGGGAATGGACTGAGTTCCTTACGAAAAAAGCAAGGTTCAAATGTACAAACCAAAAATATTTCAAGTGTGTGTAGAAATGTGTTGGCATTGCTGTGTTTTTCAGGCAGAGGACAATAGGGAAAGACTGAGTCCATCTGCCTGCAAAAGGCAGTTAAATTGCATCTTTACAATTACTTGATTCTGTGGCTCTTCAACACTTACTGCTGTAGGAAAGAATAACTTTTCTTAGTAACATTTCTAGGCTATACCAGGACTATATACAGTCTCTTTGCTGCCTGTGCATAAACACAGTTTTTTCCAAATATATAGAAAATGCTATTTGTGTGTTCCTCGGTAGATGTATTAAGTTCATAAAAATACTAAATAGGCTTAGGAATTTCTTGTTTTTCACTTATGTGGCTCTGTCTTCTAAACCACTTGCCCATTTCTCTGCTTAAAAAATGAATATTCAAAATAGAGTGTTTCCTTTTAAAAGTACATGCTATTATTTTTTAGTATAAAGGGAGTACCAAGGAATGATGTAATCTAAAGGACTCAATTGTCTAAATCAGTGTTCTCTTCAGCTGTATTATCTGTTGAGGAGATAAATGAGACTAAAGATTTATCCTGTAGAGTCTGTAAATGCCTTACAACCCTTTAAATATCTTAATTCTATAACTGAGAAAACCTGTTCCACTTCAAATATGAAAAGTCAGGATGAATTTGAAATGGCAATTCTTAGCAGAGATCAAGAAGCTTCCTGGTTAAGTTCTTTTCCCCTGTCTTACCTTATAAGTAAAACTTGATCAAACTTTTAATTTGGGTACTCCAGTTTTGATGTTGTGTGCATCCTGTGATGTCTCAGCTGTAGTTCTCAGCTGTCTCTTTGTGTAATTCAAAAGGAGTTATAAAAATACACTTTTCAAAGAGGCAGAGTTGACTTGTCTTTAGGTATGTCACTGAGCTTACTGAAATAGGCATTAACCACTGCAGCATTCTTGTACGTTAGGAAGGTGGTGCTGTATAATGAAAGAAAAGTTGAAAACATAGATATAGGAATTATTATGGGCTCAGTAGTTTGGAGCAATAAGGGTAACATCAATGTAATCAAGGGAAGTCTTGTATGGTACACATAGTTAAGCCTCATGCTTCAGCAAACAAGACACTATAGACAAAATTCTTATAGTTCTAGACAAAAAAAGAGAGCAGAAATTAAAGAGTTCTTGGATAGGCACTGAAGACTGATTACCTGCACATGTAATATGTATACTCAACATTCTGGCCTGCACTTGGTGGAGAATAACTTCAGTGTGGGCTCTGAGGTTCTTTCTGAAGTTGTTACACTTACTGGTAAAGTCAACCTTGAATATGATGCATATTTATGCAATTTGCATATAATGCATATATAGGCATAATCTAAATGGCCTTAGTTTTGTGTACCTTTCTTAGAAAGAGAATGAAGTGTGATTAAAAACAAAAGAAGTTTCTACAAGAAATTACTTGGCTTGTTTCAACAAAGGGCCCCAGGATATCATAACCAATGTCTAAAAAATCCAGCATGCTTGGCACACACTGTCCCCATAAGTTCAAAAGAACTCTATGGAAACTGAAATGACCTTTCTAAAATACATATTTGAGGGCAGATCCTTTGAGTATGGGAACTAGTGTTCTGATAGCACCTAGTGGGACAGCCCTTTTCCCATACATGACATTTGTGGATTACAGCTATACAGAAAATACTGCAGAGAGGCATAGGAATGTACAGAAGGCTTTCCTGCCACCACTGCTCCTTCCAGGATTTGTCTTCATACAGCCTGTGGGAAAGGCTTTATGGTTCTGTAAACTCTATCCAGCTGAATGTTAACCATTTTCCTTACAAAAATTTTCTTCAGGGTTTTAAAAAGTGCATTTATCTCAGCAGAAAATTGAAGTAGCACAAAACATTTGAAATTATTCTCACTAAATTAAAAAAACCCCTCAGTTCTTAAGGCCACTAGGTGATGTGAGCATTGTCTAATAATGAGACAACTTAGGAGCATGTTCATGTAACCTATGTAGGGTTCTGGATGTGTTGAAATGAAGAAATTAGTGTTGCTTTAGAGAAACACAGCTACAGGGAGGATCAGATATTTTAGTTGTTAACATACTGTCTGAACCAAAGAACTTAATTTCAAAAAGGGAAGACTTGTACACAACTGAGATCAGATCAGTAATGGCTTTGGAAGACAGCTCTGGTTTTCCTGCCACTGGGGCTAATGCACAGTAAGAGCAAAGGGGTGGGATTAGCTTACAATTTACCTCATTTTGACTCTGTAAAATTGAAGATTTATTTCTGCAAAGTAATCAAAGGTTTCATTACAAATGCCTTTTATACTCTGCAGTATGAGGGCAGCTGGCTAGTCAACTAGATTTTCTGGTTTTATAACTCTCTAGAAGTTGACACAGTTTGCTTTTTCCTGTTGGTTTTATTGAATGTGGACATTTCCCATATTTAAGTTCAAATGATTTTTTTCCCCCTAGTTACTAAAATGAAATGAACTTAGCTTTTTTCTCAGTCACGTTGTGATTTATATTGCTTTTCATTAGGGAAGATGTCCATGTACAGACAGGATGCAGTGCTTGAGCAGGGTTTTTGAACAATAAAGTATAGATGCAAACAGCCTCGGCATGGGTTTCCTTTTACCCCCTCTGACTATTGTCACAGCTTCCCCTCATTCAGTCCAGTGGCAGTTCTTCTTTGTGTGAGACCAATAGATAGTATTGATAGTTCAGCAAATGTGTTTCTGTTTCATCTCTTGTAAAATGAAAATGCAGCTCTGGATTCTTCAGATTACCTCATTTTCCTTAAAAGAACATTGCTGCTGCTTTGCAGCCTTTCAGAATAAAACGAAAAATTATTTGGAGAGTAAAGAATTTTTATCAGCCTATTCTTGCTTTATTTTTTTAAAACAAATTTCTGCTCTTTGACAAATTGAGATATTTTTCTTTGAAGGAAAATATACCTGGCAATACACACCAAATTAGTGCAGGCAGAATGCATATTCACTTTTAGAAATGCTGCTAAAAGGTATAATGCCAACTACCTCATTAATTCATCTTCATTTATGGAATTGGTGAGGTAAAAATTTTAAGGGCTTGGAGACTGCACCGCACTGGTAACAGGAAAACTGCTCAGGGATTTTTAGGAGGAAGATGCTTATACCTTGGTGCTTCTGGAGAAGGTATGTGCAGTGGAGGGTTAACTCCCTGACACACTGAAGTGTCTTAATTAGAGCTTGGCAAAGAGCCATGGTCAGTAGAAATATGCAGTGCCTGAGACAGCAGCAATAGCTGGTGGTTTGAGCCTCTGGCGAAGTCTCCTGCATTCAGCAGCACACTCTGCCTCTGCCTACCTGTTGTGGGAAAGCAAGATACTGCTCAGACCTGAAACAAAGCAGCCAAGCATTTTCCCATCCAGCTTCACCATTTTAGCTTTTAAAAGGATGTGGAGATGTGGAGAGGGGGGAGATACCTGTCAGTAGCAATAGCTTTTGCAGCAGCTCAATGCATGTAGTGGCCTGCAGCTGAAGGAAAGGCGAGTGAAAACTGCAGAGCAAATCTGATTTTGCACACTGAAGGGAATGAGTGCAATACTTGCCTTAAAATAGGAAAATGGGAGAATTTGAAGTTTGAGGCTGAGAAGATTTTGAAACATTGATGACCTCTGGTGATGCTTTTCAAATTGGGAATTACTGCAAGTGTTTGAAGAATGAGGATGATTTACTTTTAAGAATTATTAATAGATACTTCTTTCCTAAGGTTATAGCCTATTTAATGTCCTGGTAGGAAAAATAGAATATCAAATTTCCCAATTAATCCTATATTGTCATAGGATGGATGATGCTGATTATATGAAAAACAAAACACCAAACCTGTTACTAAAAAATTAAATATAAAACTACTTATAATTTCAGGACTAGATTGCTGAATTTTACAGTGAGAAATACAAAGATACAGATTTGGGATTAAACTGAGCTGATAACATTGTGTCTGTAGAGACACACATTCAGAGACACAGTAGGGTACTTCTCTAGCTGGTGTATCCATAAAGTGGATAGAAGGGCTTTTAACAATGTAAAAAAAGCCCAGAATTTTTAAGATTGCACCTTGGTATCTCTGTGAATACTGAAATTTCCCATACCTGTGTTATAAAAGAAGAAAAACGTGCTGTAAATTTGAGGGATTTTCCAGAGGTACAAATAGTAATTGAGCTCTTCTATTTCTCTCTAAATTTCAGTGAAATTAAACACCTAAATCCAGTCTGTGAAGGCCTGAGAATTATCTCCTTTTAGGTACAACGGCATCAATAATGCATTGCAGTCTCACTATACAAAACCACAGTACCCAAATAGTCTTCACTGGTATTAATACTTAAAAATAAATAGCAAGATTGAATCAAAACCACACTAGTGTGTCTCTTTTAATCTCTAGGTAGAGACTGACTTCATGCAGACTCTGCATTACATAGTCAATCACATCAGTGACTTGCAGGTCATGGCAGAGTGCAGGTCCTGCTGATTAGTGAGGCACTGAATGATCATTTAATCCATGCCAGTTGTGTGCATAACAATAATATGTTGCTTTAGCACCTCACTGGAGCATTTCTGGAGTCTCTAACTCTACCCTCACCTATTGAGTGACAGCTGAGTGGCAGTGCCAGTGTTGGCCACACGTGTCAGGCTGGTGGGTACCAATATGGACCTGTGTGAGTAGGTTTTTGCTGTATAGAGAGAAATCTGAAAAACAGCTGTGAATTGGAATTTTCAGTTTTCTGGGATAAAAACCCACTTGGAATAAGATGGTAATGGTTCTGGAAGGCTGTCTCCTGTTTTGTGCTTTCTATTCTTAACTTTGCCTTTTTGCCTGGATTATGCATCATCTCAGATGAACCCATCAGAATTTTCTAGCAGTGATAGTCCACCTTGCAAAGCAAAAAATAGGAGCTGTTCCCATAGCATTCAATCACAGCCCTGGCTGCTGGAGATGAGAAGGACCTTCTTTGTGAAGAACATCACCTGCTTAGGTCTTACTGCATGGAGAAGGGTCACCTTCTGCTTGAAAAAGACGATCTCTTTTATTTTACAGAAAATACTTAATTAATTAATTTAATTAAAATTAAATTTTAATTTAATTCTGAGTCCTATGGAAGATTTTCCAGTATGTATTTGGAGTTTAAGGAATTGAGCTTCTTGGGTTTGTCCACCTGCATGATAACTCTGAGACAGCCAGCTCTTCTTGTATGGGCACTTGTATGCTATGGACAGTTGAAGTGTCTTTTCCCTGCCTAGTGAAAATGTGGGTTATCCCTTCCTACAGCATCCTTGAGCAGTGATATGCTTTCTTCTGACCAGACTGGTCTTGGGTACATGCAGCTGCTTTCAGGTTAATTTTACAGCACAAGTAGTGTGTTTACATTTTCTGTATATGTTTTCTAGGAGAAGTATTTGGACAGTCAGTGATCTGATCTCCTTTGTCAAATGTTTGTGCAATTATTTTAAATATTAATGGAGGTGCAAAGTCAGTACTTAAATATATTTCTGTGAACTGTTTGCATGTGTGTTTGTTTATTCTAAGGAATGTGGCAGATCCATATGAATTTGTATTTAGACACCTGTAAAAATAACAATTTGACCCAATTATCTGAGAGCAGTTGCTTTATGAAAGAACTGCTAAGGATCCATTGATCCAAGATCTAACATGAGACAATACAAATTGGAGTGTATAATGAAGATTTACAGTGAAAAACTCCATAGCTAAATTATTTGAAAATTAGGTATATACTATATGTTTCCCTTAGTCTCTCAGTGTTTAATGTCTACATGTTTTGTGGACAGAAGGGAAAAAGTCGGTGTCAGAAGTTTGACATCAATAAATGTTTTTATGCCATCTCCCTGGCCTTCTAATAGCAAACTAGGAGGACAGGAGCTATACAACACATGCAAAACTCAGTTAAAACTATAGTGCATTAATATCAATGGGTAGTTCATTGTCTGAATGAAAAGATTTAGTGAGTTTGCCTGTGTTAATGGTAGCTTGCCAGTATTTTCATTATTGACTAGGGTGATGGAATCCTGAGTGTACTTGTTAAATGTGGAGGTGACGTCCAGCTGAGAGTGGCTGCTAATCCAGTTTCTAGTTCCTTTAAACTGTAATATGACTTTAGACTTTAAAATTATGTTGACAAGTTGGAGAAGGGGTCTGAAAAAAACTATTGGCAATCAGAAGGTACAGTTGCAAAATGTTGGACATAGGCAGAGACGGGCATCAAATGGTAGACAGTGATTCTGCAGAGTAAAATCTTGATCTTACTATAGTTAAAAAGCTATGTATAAAGAAAGAAAATCATAAATCTTTACTTCTCCTCCTTCCCAAGAAAAAGAAAGTAATAAGGAATAACTTGTCTGGATAAATGTAAAGGGTATTTTTGATTATTGTTATTATTTTTATCCATGATGACTTTTTTCACCCTTCTCATGATGGTGATCCATACAGCTTCTTACTCCATCCTTCCTCTCCATCTCCAGTTGAGAAGCCAGTGAGTCTGTCCTTTTGTCAAGATGATTTTCATTTGGTTGAGAGGATTTCTTAGGCCTGCTGGTGGGACAAGTCTGTAGATGCCATGAAAATGGGTTGGGATGGTGGCATTGGCCTGTCTTCATTTTGTTGGGAGGAGCCCCATAGCTGCCAGGTATATCTGTGATATCCTCAAGCTGGGACAGAGAGTCACTGGTCAAAAGACACTTGTGGCCTTCCACACTGCTCTGTGAGGATTTTTTAATTCACTGAAGTACAGATGCTGTGTGTGACCTCCTGCCACGTCAGATGAATTTCAGTCACAATGAGTTTGCAATGAATAAAGTATGGTGTCGAGGGTTCCCCTCAGAACAATGGGTTAGCTCTGGACAAACACTTATCTACACCTATTCAGTGAAAATGTACCTTTTTAATGCAGGATCTCTTGGTTTTGATTAAATTATGCTAAAACAAGTGCTGTGTCAGTTGCATGCATTTTAATAGGTGTGTGTACATGAAAGGAATAACAGTTTGTTCATCATGCATTTTTCAGTGGCTTCTTCAGATTTTTCTTACTTCAGATGAAAGAGGTTGTACAAGTATACAGATTTTAAATAGTTTTAACTATTTTAAAGCAATTAAAGGTTGCATTCCTGGTGAGAAAAAAGAACAATTTTTTGCTGAATTACTTTCAGTTTAGATTTATACTTGATTTTTACATCAGTATTTTTACCAGTGATTTTTAGAAGCTTTTGATTTTTGTTTGAACAACAGAAAGTTTCCAGGGTGTTTTCCTTTTTCAATTACTGAATTTTTCTTCCAGGTAGGTGATAAGATTCCCTGCCTTGTTTAAAGCTAGCTTTTAAAACTACCTTTAAAGTTCTCTTTAATCACAACTATTTAACTCGTGTCTGGGGCTATTTTACAATAATTGAGGTTATTAAGATGTTTTGAGTGGATGCAGAAAACGGAATTGAGAGAAAAAGAACTTCCCAGCTGAGCTGTTGCATTTGCTCCCTCCAGCCTGCCTGGGAGCTGATTGCCTACCCTCAAAGCCTCTCATTGTGGTTGCCTGTGGCTTCTTGTGGCAGAAACAAGAACATAAAACCAGCTATTTTGGGTAAGACAGCAATACCTCTTGCAGTACCCAGTCTCCAGCAGTAGCCAGTGCCTGGGGAAGGTTTATGGACAGGGCAATAACAGTGAAGTGCTTTTGTTCAGCTTCCAGCTGGAGGGGCTTCCAGAGCAAGAGGTAGTGTTCTCATGGTTAATAGCACTTCACTGGTCTCCCCTACCCCAGTAAAACACTCCTTGAACTTCTGTCAACTGTTGCGGCACCTGTGATAACTTATGGCAGAGTACCACAGCCTGTGTGATAAATGAAGTTATTTTTTTCTTAGCTTATTATGCCAGTTTTATTTAATGCCTGCTTATTCCTGCATTAGAAGCAACAATGAACCATTTTACCCACTTGGAGCTTTCTGTGACTCAAGATTCAAATACATTCCTGTTTCTCACACAAAATTGAAGTTTACCAGGGGTCAGGGGCTACTGGTCACACCGTTCAGTCCTTTCTTTTGGTTGAATAGTCACAGATATTTTTTTCACTGTTCTCTCCTCACTGGCAGTTTTAACTATATCCTTTCACAGGCAAGAGGATCAATAAAGGGGACACTTTTAAAAGCCATTATTTTGTGCAGCAGCATAAAATATTTTCAGTGTAGTTTTCTTTTTCTTGGGTAAACCCAAGTACTCGATTTGGGTTTTGACTGCAGCAGTCTGAAGCAAATGTTTTCTTTAAAATTGTCTCTTGTAACCCCATAATACTCTTTTCGAGTAATAGAAAATAAAGTGTGCACGTGAAGTTTAGATGTTTTTCCCTCAATGCTTTACATTTACCTGTGGTGAGTTTCATTTGTCACTTTATATCCTTATCACTATAAATGCTGTGAGGAGCTTATGTAGCTCTTTCTGACCAGCCGTATTTTTATTAATGTAAATAGTTTAAGTTTCTTACTGAGTTTAAGAGGAGAGAGTTTGTACACAGATTGGAGTACTACATTTCAGTGAGACTTAACTGAAGATTTCCCTTTATTGAGAAAATGAACCACTTTATGCTTGATTTTATCTTTTCCACTCATTGATGTGATCATTATCTTTCTTATTCCATGACAGCTTAGCATGGTGTTCTTTGTGGGGTGGGTTTTTTTTATGATCTCCGTGGAGGAGACCTTGTGAAACCCTCTGCAAATTCAAGTAAACAGTTGTGAAGTGATACAGATCAGTAGTTTGGCTGCTTTCAGCCTCCCACCAATCCATCTAATCTGTTGCACAGTCTCTCTTAGTTTTCCCAGTGAAAAAGGAGGCAGGAGTGCATCTAAGGACTGCCTGTCCTTCCCTTGTAGATGCTGGAGTGGCTCTTGGAACACTATTTGGACAGACTGCCCCATTATTACAAGGTAATTAGTGCCATGGGCTAGGGAAGAGGAAAAGGAAATTCAAGGCAAATCCAGTGAGTGAGAAACGAGATACATGAAAACTTGAAGGAACATAAGTGGAATGCTGGCAGTCATTTCTAGTGTTCTTTAACCTTCTTCTTGGCACCTGGGCCACTCCTGTCCACAGCTTGAGCAATGTTGTGTGATACAGAAATATTTAGGGAAGCCAGAGGAACAGTTTCGTTGGAGTAGGCCCCTTGACTCCACTGGAAGTTTGATTATGCTACCCAAGAGGTTGTTGGATAGGTGAAACCACCTTGTTTAATTACTGTCTGCCCCCTTTAGGCCAGCCAGCCTGTGTGTGAGTCCATCTTTTGAAACTCTGAAACCTCATATGGAGTATGTCTGTCCCATAAACATGCAGGAATGCAAATATATAACTACAATTCTTAATTTGCTGTTAGCTTTAAAAAATAACTTATTGTACTGGTTATTAGAAGCTGTCAGTAAGAGATTGGATAGCAGCTCTCATGGTGGGCTCTGTGTGTGGGATTATTTTGAAGACAACTGTTAAATTAACACTTGGATCAAGTAGAAAGACTCCCGGGTATGCCACAACATAACCTGTGAGGTCAGTAATGTTATATCAGTAATACAAATCAATGATAATCATAATTATTATTATTATAGTAAATAAAAATAAATAGCCTTCTTAACAGATACCCAGTTTGGAGTAAATTTACTCAGAAGAAATAAAAATGATTAAACCAGTGCATTCTTTGAAGTCATAAAGCCCAGGTCATCACCTTCATGTTTTCTGTCTGATTAATTCTGGGATTATTCCTGGTTCTGTTATGTCTGCTTTCATTTCATTACAGACACAACTTCATCAAATATTAATAGTAAGGGGTGTAGGATAAAGCCTTTGCATCTTGTTCCTTGCTCTTCATTGCTTCCTTATCAGCAATGAGGGTATTCTGGAAGTTGTGGTCAACTGCTCCTACAGAGCCAGCAGATGGAGAACAAGAACACTGCTCTGTTTCTATGTAAAAATAAAATAAGGAGTTGCTATTGTTTGAGGAGGAAGAGGGTTAAAATGTAATTAACCAATCAATACCATGAATAGAAAATGAAGTCTGAGGAGGTTTAATTTTGAAAAGACTCACTGCAGATACTGTGTTCCTCCCCCTCCTCAAATCAGTTATTCTTCTCCCCTTAAAATATTAAATATACTCAAAACTTTCTGACTGGACAAATTTATGGTTAATGCATGCAAGTGCAATCCAGCAGTGTGGCTAGCTTCTCCCTGAATAGTTTATTTTAGCTTCTTGCATCCTGCAGCTGATAGAAGGATATGATCACAGAAGTGGTGCTGGTAAGAATGCTTGTTTCACACACAAGGACTTGAAGTTGGCACCTGTCAGGTATTCACTGGGAAATGTTTATATTTATGTGGGTAGGGGCACAGCCTCCCTCTGAGGGCAAACACCTGGAGCAGCTGGCAATATAGTGCATATCCCATTTTATCAATCAGCCATTTCCCTGATAGACTATCTCCTATTTTGGAACTCCTTTTTTCTTGATGTGAAAGCACAACTTTTAGGCATTTTTCAGAAAGTTGCTTTGTAGCCAACTTTAATCATAGCAGAAAGCATTAATTGTATAGTAACCTATGTTTTCTGACAAAAGTATAAAATCTTTCCATGAGATTCTTTAAAAAAATCAGATAACTTCTAAGAAAAAATCAGATAACTTCTAAGAAAAATCAAAATTTTTACAGTAAAATTTTTGATTAATGAGAAAAACATATTTAATTCAGATAATAATGAGCCTCTTAAAAATCCCAGCTTCAAAACAGTCAGTGCACTTATTCAGGATTCTCACTTGTGGCGAGAAAAAATTATTATTTAAAAGAACTGATCTGTGGACACTGATGATCTCAAGCCTAAAACTTCTCTCACAGTTCTAATAGGTATTTTGTGGGCTTTTCATAGCAGTGAGCCTTATGTTGTACAGTCAGGGCATCCAGGCTCAGCTGCTCATATATAAGTCTATAAACTTACTGTCTTGAGGTTTTAGTCACTTGGAGTATTAGTTCAGTATGATGGATAATGGTAACAACTGTACTTGGAAGTTTAACTGTGAAGTTTAAAAGCAAAGTTTTGCTCACATGACTCTGTAGATTAGGGTCAGTGGAGTTTTGTTTTATTTTATCAGGTCTGATCTCCTGCACCCATCACCATGTATGTGTGTACATTCCAGTAATGTAGGAGGAATAGCTAACATCTGTCACCGGCAGTCCATTCTTGTCTCTTTCACAGGGGTAAAGTTTCATATGGAATTTTGTTTTTGCAGATTTTAATTTGTATCTCATTTGTTAAGTTTGTTTCCTAGAAGGAGCCTCAGCTGAAGGAATTCAGCTTGCATTGAAACACAGAGGTGTGCTGCAGGGTGCTTCTCATGTAGGCAAGCACTGTTTTCAGAGCCTGTGTCTTGAGAACTTAAGTTTTGATTGTGGAATAAATAACTCCATGAACTTCAGTGTCAAGAATACTTTTAAATAATAGATACCTACCCACTAGGTCTTTTATATATCCAAGCTCTGTGTCTTGAAATACCTCTAAGTCCAAGGGAGAATATTTTCTAATACAGTGCTGTGTTTTGTAAGTCAGTTTTCTCATCACAGGAGAGGTTTGATGAACTTCTAGTAACCTGTTTTGCCAAGGAACTTATAGCTGTTGCTTCCTCAGGGCTGGCTGAATGCCTTAAAGAGTGCTAGTGCTGCTCCTATTGTCTGACAGTTGAGAAGTCTGAGTCTTTGGGTGGTTTGATGCAGGAAATTAGCAGGAAAATGCTGTTCACAGGTGATGGTGAAATTCAAGTGCTCTCCTCAATTCCCAGCACTTAGAGGAGGTCTGACCATTTTGTCATCTAAGGTACATTTGTCATGTACCTTTGAGAAACAGTAAGAAAGCAGAGTGTCTGAAAATGACCTCAGGAAAAAGCAGTAACCCCACTTGGCTAGATTAAGATGTATTTATTTCTGAGCTCAGACCAGTATCAGTCATGACATTTTATTCAGTACCTTGGTCTTGCACATCACAAGGTAGTGCTTTAAGTTTTGTGTGAGACTTTAGTGCAGTTAGGACTTTGCTATATCTGTAATCAAACTTTTCTTCACTGAAACCAATATTGAGTCTTCAGTCACAAGATGCCCCACTAGTACAGAACCAGGAAATACGTGGGTCAAATTTGCAGAAGCTGGATTGAAAACATGTGAGCTGGTTCATTGTTGCCTTAGGTATTCAAGGTTTCATGGACCTGTTGGAGTGGGTCTAAAGGAGACTTATGAATATGATCAGAGGGCTGGAATACCTCTTCTATGGAGACGGACTGAGAGAATTGGGAATTCAGCCTGAAGAAGAGCAGGTTCCAAGGAGACCTTATAGCACTTTCCAGTACTTAAGGGGAGCTATAGGAAGGCTGTAGAGGGATGGTTTACAAGGGCATTGATAAGACAAGGAGTAATGGCTTTAAGCTCGAGGGTAGATTTAGATCAGATATTAGGAAGAAATTCATTGCTGTGATGGTAGTGAGGCACTGGAACAGGTGTCCAGAGAAATTGTGGATGCCCTGTTCCTGGAAGTGTTCAAGACCAGGTTGGATGGGGCTTTGAGCAATCTAGTGGAAGATGTCCCTGCCCTCAGCAGGGGTTTTAGAACTAGATGATCTTTCAGGTCCTTTCCAACCCAAACCATTTCTTGATTCTATGACTGAACTGGAGGAAACTTTATGAGTTGTTTAACTAATGGTGTTTGACTAGGATGGGCTTATGGGACCAAAGGAAGATTTTGGTGACAAAAACTAGATTGTGCAGTGAGCTGGAAGCAAAATTGATGAGGCAGTCCTGAGTAATACTGAGCTGCTGAGTTATTCTTTAAATTGTATTTTAGTAACTTCTGCTAAAAAGTGTCCTTTTTCAGTCTCTTGACTCCTCTTTCAGTCTCTTGCTTTTAGAATTAGCTGTCCATAAACATCACATTTGCATTCTTAAAAAATTAGGCTCCTCTAAGGTGCCAGGAAGAGAGATGAATACATGGTGACCAGTGTTATCACCACTGATAGCCACCTCCTTAATTGATCTTCAGGCAGAACACAGCTGTCCTCAGGTCAATTTAGTAATTTTATCTAGTTGAATTGCCAAGGTTTGTTTATTTTAATAAATGTCTAATTCTGTGGTTCAGGTTTTCCAGCTCTCTTAGATCTGTTTGTCACGTTTTTCATTGTGAGTTAGTATTATATCTGCATTATATATTTACAGTATTTTAAAAGGATTGCTTTCTCTGTGCCTTGTATTTTTAAAAAATCACTCCATCACATTAAAGATATGTGAGATATTCTGCCACATATTTATGCTTTAGTTTAGCATGATTAAAGAATTCTACTTGTATTATTGGTATACTTTTCAAATTAAAGTTCTTTATTTTTCAAGGGAAACAAGCTTAATAGTATTGTTAATTGCATAAAAGAATTAACACTCTCCAATACCTAGATGTAATTGTATTTGGAAATACCTTAAAAATGTATCTTTGATGCTTCTTGTCCCATGCACAAGGTGGGTGCTGGATTTTTGCCTGCAGTTTGGCTAGAGGACATTGGGTTTCATCTCAGTCTGGGCTTATGCACATCAGACACAGCTCACAGGCAGCTCCTTCTCACCAGGAGCAGGGATGTGCACGTGCGAGTGCCGTGCAGCATATCCAGAGTGACAGTAAAAAAGTGAAAGGGAGAAAAAAAGAGAAAAAAAAAAAGGGAAAAAAACCCCAAACTGGCTGCAGCCTGCTGAGCATAAGCAGCTGCTGCTCGTTGTCTTGTGCTGTGAGAGCACCTTTCTGACAGGTTCTCATGCTCGGCTCCGAGGTCAGCGTGGGATTAGGATGGGAACCCACTTTGCCTCTCCTGACAGCTGCAATGTTTAGTCACCACGCGGTGACTTCAGCCCTGTGGCTTCTAAAGAATGTTTAATTAGTTTGCCTGCTATCAAAAATTATCTCAAGCAGAGACACAAACATATGTTGGAATTGGAGAAGACATAGTAGGGGGGCTGGTGAAGGATGGCATCCAAAATATTATGAACAATTTTTTGTATAGGCTGTTACACTGCTAAAATTTAAAGTTTCTATAGGTAGTAATCCTAAAGTGAAGAGATGCTTTTGTTCTATGTCATTATTTTTAAGACATCCCCAGAGAACAACGTTCCTTCTTTAATAAAATGTATGTTGAAGCAAACAAGTACACTGCTGTTCTCTCCTGTGGAGTAAGAGCTTGGTGGGAACTTGAGGAGCCTTGGGAAGACACAAGTGCTGTTGTGCGGGGAGAGCCAGCCCTCCCCGCCAGCACACTGTGAGCACAAGCCAAGTTGAGCAAGTTTGTTATAGATAAAAGCCTTGGATCTCTCCTGCTTTCCCTTGGGACTGGCAGAGTCTCACTGTAAATTGTGACTCCATCGCACCCAGAAATACTTCCTGAAAACCCAACTCTTTTCCAAATAGCTTTTAATGCATGAAATGGATCAGCATCCCCTCCTTTGTAAGCTTTCTGTAAAAAAACAAACTGCATTTAAAGGCTAAAAGCCTTTTCACTGAAATGTGTATCTGTGTGGCTTGTGGTGGGAGCAGGGGCACAGGAGAGGAAATGTGGCAGCAGCCACTGGGTTTCACAGCCCGGTACGAGACACACACAGCCTGCAGCCACGGCCTCCACTCGGCTAAACCTCCTGAGAGTGCTGCTTCTCTAAGGGCATTTTCCCACCAGGAGGAAAGCTAAGGAGCCAGGGCCTAAGGAGAGCTCCCTGGCCCATGGGGTGAGTTGCTGAATATTTAGGTTGCATTAGGCCAGCAGAGATTGTGGTATAGAAATATATGGATACACATTTGTAGGAACCATAAAGACATATGCCCAGCTATGGTGACTGCAGAACAAGTTGGGGTTTTTCTTCTATCCTTGTCTTCTACTTTTTTTCTTTCTTTTATTGACTGGACTTAGAAATAGGGTTTTTCCCTACCATATCATTTGCAACTTCCTCTCAGTATATATCATCCCAATGAATCTCAGTCTGTATTTATATTTTTTAAATTGTTTTGAATTAACATGATGTGTACTTCGTAAAATACATCCTGAGTAACCCTGTAGTCTGTTTTTCATTTTTACTTGTCCTCCATCCTGCTATTTAAAGCTGAGTTAACTTTTCATTAAAGCTTGTAGGCTTTACGATATAGAAATCATATCACCTTGCCTGTTTGGTGCCTCTGTGGAATAAAATAACTTTTCTTATTCGTAATCTTAGGCTCATATGAGGGATTGATGACATTGTAGGGAAAACAGCCTGTTGCATATCCTAGGCCGTACAAAATAGCTGTCAATAGATGTGTCTCTGTACAAGTTTTCATGTCAAATGACTAATTTCTGTCGCTGACTTTACTGTTCTCAAGAGGAATGTTGTAAATATTAATGAAATACGTTTTTCAATCTCCCAGTGCCATAGTAAACTATTATTCCTGTTTTCTGGAAAAAAAATTTACAGTGTGGAAACTGTAAGATGCTCATGAATATGGACATTTTTGGCAGGAGTAGGAAATAACTGAATTTATAATATCTGTGTTTTCACCAGGAGACATTATTCTCCCTGGCTGAAATGCATTGATTCACATCCTAATTGCAAAGGACTCTTCTGATAAATGGCATAAATGTTGCTATGGCTTTGCAGCATCTGTTCTCTGGCAGTCAGGCACAGTCAGACTGTGGAGCAGCTTGGAGTTAAGTGAAGCATCTACTGATCGTGCCAGTTTGCAGAACTGTGATGTAACGGAGGGTGTCAGCAGGATTCTTCTCCTCTGCTTTACAGCCTTCTTCATTAGTGTTTAAATTCTTTTTTTGCTTAAGGTTTTTAAGAATAAACTAGGAGGATTAATACTTTAATATATGTAACATGGTGCATAATAGCATGTAGTTATTTCATCATCCCTCAGTCAGTTGCTAAACATTGACTGATGTTTTAACAAATAAATATTTCTTAATTCTAAGTCAGCAGTGCTGTATATGGTCCTGTAAACAGGTGTTTTCTTATGTTTTGGATACAAATTTATACAGAATTGCATGCCTTTTTTTAAAAATACAGATTTTGCTATAAACCCTGTAGGTGTTGTCCATTGTGTATTGTAATTGTTAGTGTTTTTTTTCTATTTTAGACTTGATTTTAGGGAAAAGTTCCTATTAAAATTCATTTCAGAAAAGAAAAAAGCTTAGTAAGAGTATTGAACTCCTCCTGAGATCTGTAGAAACACATGGTACCAAGGAAAAGAAAATGGACAAAGTCAGATTATTCTCCCAAGAATAATGTACAAGCTGGAGTTGCCACTTGTAGACTATAATGAAAACAACCTGTATGAAGCAGCAAAGTAATTATGGGATGAATGGAGTAGCAGCAGCTTAAGGCTGTTGTCTTCTCCACAGAGTCCATATTGCTGTGTACTGGGCTGTTGGGGATTGCCCCCTCTGCAGTGACCCTGGGAGTGAGTGTTTGTTACGTGAGATTTTGCTACCTAGGATTTTGTAATTTGTGGACAGCTGTTGTTTCAGAGATAGGCAGAAGAATGTTGTTCTTCTTTCTTCCTTATCCTGTACGTCCTTCAGTTCCCCATCAGCCTTCCTGTTGTCTCTGTTACTGTAGCGACAATACTCTACTACCTGTGTGATGGTTATCAAACGGAGAGTCTTTGGGAGAGCGGGAGAGGACCCAACAGCAGGATATTCTAGCTATTATTTCTCTACATCTAACCAAACCAGAGAAAACCCTAAAGTGTGCTAAAAAAGTCTCCATAATGTTCACTGGTGTTGTGGGTGAATGGGAGAGGTCACAGAACTGGTGTGTTTTGACTGTCACATTGGGAGTCTGGTCTTGGGTTAGGAGAATCATAGAATCACAGAATGGTTTCGGTTAGAAAGGACCTTAAAGAGCATCGAGTTCAAACCCCCCTGTCGTGGGCAGGGACACGTTCCACTAGACTAGGTTGTTCAAAGCCCCATCCAAATGGTCTTGGATCCACAACCTGTTCCAGTGTATCCCCACCATCATCATAAATACGTCTTCCTTATGCTCATCCTAAACCTCCTCTCTTTCAGTGTAAAACCTTTGACCCTTTTCCTGTCACTACAGATGGTAAAGTCTGTCCCATGTCTCCAATAAGCCCTGTTTATATGTTGAAAGCTGCAATGAGGTCTCCCCTGAAGCCTTCTCTTCTCCAGGCTGAACACTTTAGCTCTCAGCCTTTCTTTGTAAGAGTGTTACAGCCCTCTGATAATTTTCATGATCCTCCCCTGGTTCTGGTCTGGCATGTCCATGTCTCTTGTGCTGGAGACCCCAGAGCTAGATGCAATACTCCAGGTGGGGTCTCAGGGAAGCAGAATAGAGGGGCAGAATCCCCTTCCTCGACCTGCTGCCCCTGCTGATGTTGTCTTTCAGCTTGTGTAGCTTGCCGTTCCTTTTCTGCTCTAAATTTTTGGCTTTAGAAATATTTTGAAAGTTGTTGGAGTCCAGGGCATGGGGAAATCCCTCGAGCTGCCCTGGGGGGTCCAAGACCCCATTTGAGACCCCAAGAAAGCATTGCCTTTGACCTTAGTCCATAGGAAAAACTCCCAACACTTAGAGATGAATTAAAAACAACAAAGATTTGAAATAAATAGTAGTTTAGTTTGTCACAGGGTGAAAATT
>VYXD01011351.1:36677-69360 GCA_013397195.1 Hylia prasina | reverse complement strand
TGTTCTTGCCAGCTCAGTCTTTCAGCGTGTTAAGCCTGGCTCTTGGTGGCACGCAGACCTTGAAATAAGAAACTGAATAAACACCTTTGAAGACTGAAGCTACAAGTTCCACTCATCATTTCAAACCTTGGCACAGGACTTTTGTAAAAAAAAAATCTCTAATTAAAAAGTTCCTAAAAAAAAAAAAAATTCCCACAGAAAGTTTTTACTTGATTTCCTCAGCTTTTATTTCAGTGTATTTTAGCATTCAATGCAACAGATGTATTTCAGAAAGAAGAAAATGTCATTCCTGTTTTGGGAAGAAATTACAAAAATCTTCCATTTACGAGAGAGGAGTCAAGGGAGTTCTTGTCTAATAGAGTAGTGGAAGATAACATTATTGGCAGGGAATTAATTTTACCTTTGTATGTAGAGTATTGATAAAAATGTGGCATGTCACACACTGATGCGGTCCCTTTCATTAAGTGTGTTGTGCGAATGACAGGGAATTGAATAGGAAGCACTAATTATCAACCACAGTTTTATGTATAATTGGGCCTATAATGAGAAGTGAGAGTGGTTTGTTTAGTGTGAGCTTCAGTTCTGAAACATAAAAACACAGCCAACAGCACAATGAAGAGCTGTCCTCATAAATTTACTCAATTTGATACCAGAGTTGATACCAAAAATTTATTCGGTATTAAAAGAGTGCATTACAGGTATGCATAATGGTACTAATTACTTAAATGCACATTTTATACAAAACATATAGTTATACTCTCAGTTTGAGGGAAAGACAAAAGAAGGATGGAGGAGATTGAAACCACAAGAGCCCACCTGAGCTTCTTTGGTTACGCCATGTGCTGGTTATGCCATGTGATAGTTCTGTGGTCTCTACTCCTTGTGAGATTGTGATGGGGAGGGTTTTCCAGTGGAGTGAGTTGTATTTGGACAGTTGTTACTCATGAGTATGATGTGTTATCTGCTGGCTGATGTTTTGTATACAGCTGTTAATTTTTATGTTACTGCTGGTTTATCTGCAGTAGCAGTATTACTGAGCAGGAGGCAGGCAAGTGAATATGAATGTTTCCTATGAAACATGGCATCTTTCAGCAGAGCCCCATCTCTGAGGTTGTGCTGTCAGCACTGGGGAGAAACCCTTCACCTTGTGGCACTTGACCTGAGGAGACTCCTTTGAGCAGATGAACAGCAGGACCTGAAGTACTTCATGTGATGGGTCATCACACAGCTGTAGGTTGCTGCAGCAGCCGCCTACAATGCTCACTTGTTCATAGTGACTGCAGTAAAGTTGAGGAAGAATGTGTTACAGGTGACCAAGGCTGGGGTACAAGGTATCACTAAAGAAGCTTTGTTCATTTTCTGGGTGTGTAATGTTCAGTATATGATCTTTAAAATTAACCAAAAGCCTAGAAAAATTGAGGAGAGGTACTTAGTAATGTTAAAAGATTTCATTTTCTTTATGTTTTTCTTCTTGTCTTCTTTAATCATGTGAAGAAAAGTGTAGGACTTCTTTAGCTAAAAAACATCTTGATCAATTTCTTTTCTTAGTAGTACTGTGTGGAATAATCCAAGGGGATATGGAATCTTTCTGATGATTTGAAGATAGACAGTTTCCACTGTGTATCAGGTATTTTTTGTGGAAACATTTGAAAGGCCCAGTTTCTAGTAAGTCGGTATACAAGTACTGTCCGTCACTGTGTTCTGCCAGCAGCCCTGGGAGCTGTTAAGTTGCATTTATGCCATTGCCCAGCCAGTAATTGTATATGACTGGTTGAGATGGCAATTTCCAAGTGGTTTCCTGGCTCAGAAACTAAGCCAGAATCATAGAAAGGTGGGTTATCTCAACTAAAGCTAAATGAAGTTTGAGGTGTTCTGGAGAACTGCAGGGGACATGGAATTGGTACCGTGGATTACACTGTGGGCATGAGCTAGAGGTTCCTGACTGCATGGAAACCCAGCAGTGGTGTCAGCCCTGTGCTGGTTCCAACAGAGGTCCTTTGTGCCTGAATAACAGTTTTCTAGCGCAGGAGCATCCCCCTATCTCACTCTGGAAATGAGACCTGAAGAGAAGAGGTGGCACAAGAGGAAAATACTGCGCTGTACTAAGTTTCTCATCCTGTCTTCTGCCCTCAGATTTCCCTCCCCTTCTGATTCTTGCACCTCATATACTGGAGTCCATTTCCTGTGATTCTGAGATGCCTCCATCTATTTTCCAGTTCTGTGCCTTCTATTCCTTGTTTCCAGCTCAAAGAGTCAGGTCAGTTCTGCGAACCCTGTAGTTGCACTTTCAACAAGGAAGGGGATCAGAAAGCCCCTTGTGCTAGTAATTACATGCAAATTCTGTACCAGTGTGAGAATATAGCTTGTCTAGTGTTTGTCATCAGCTGCAGGATATTGATGGAGATTGCTTTTTCCTAAAGCAGTAAAAGCTGCATACAGTATTTATGTTATGCAGTAAATAGACTGCTACATCTGCCTACTGAGTCAGAGCAGAGAAACAGGGCACGTTTCTCTAATTTGTATGTGTTGTGCACTTTTTCTCATGCACAAAAGTGCTCAAAAAGCAATTAAAGAGATCCTTATAGCTGTTTCCAAAATCTGACCAGCCACCAGGAACTGAGGAGTGCTTTATTTTCATCTTAAATTTTTAAGTCCTTTATATTGTTTAATGCATAGAAGGAATGGTATTTATGTAATGAACAGCTATGCCATGCTTTGAATAGTTCACAAAGAAGATAGAATTCCCTATATCTTCTTGGCATCAGCAGGGTATCACTATATTAATATGCTTCCCAGCCACAAATAGATGTAATTTTTCAGGATCTGATGAGCAGAGAGGCGTATTTATCCCATATTTACCCCAGTTCACAAATGGGCAGCTAAGGATCAGAGATTAAGGGTGCAAGTATCTTATAAATTCTGGGAATTATGGTTACACAGCTTGAGCCATTTCATCTTCCATTTCTCCTCTTACTTTGATACCTAGCACTCTTCCTGCAGCTGTATGAACCAAGCAGCTGCCTTTGCAATCAGAGCCAGTATTAGATACTGGCCTGTGCCTCCAGCACTTTTCCTTCAGCTGCAAAGGCAGGCAGGCAGCTGCTTTTATGTATTAATATGTGGAGTTGGCATTGGTTATTAAGGCAGCTGTTCGGCTGCCCTTACAGCTGGAGGAAGGGTGTTTCCTGCTAGGAGCAGCCCATAGGAGTGGAGAGACTTCAAAACAAGGAGGATATGGCCTGGCTTTTCATCTCTAAGCTATACTGCTTAGGGCTGCAAAACTGTGATTTCATTAGGAAGTGTATACAATTAATGGAAGTAATTGAACATGTTGAATTTACCTACCATTTTTTTTTCTGCATTTTATGGGTTTAGACTGGTGACAAAAGTCACCATGTCACTTGATTTTTTCTAAAGCAGAAATGTTTCTATTGCTTAAATTTAACCAATTGAGTTGAAGTTTTATACTGAATTTAAAATCTGGTAGCCCTACCTGCTTTAATTGTTGAATTAGTACCTGTTCAGAAAAGTTTTAATATCTTTTTGTGATTTTCATACACAGAGGTAAAATGGGGACGTCGTGCGTGTCCATCCTTGCTTGTAGCACTTGGCTGTTTATTCAGGGTACTTCTATGGGGTTTAAAGACTCAAATGAGTTTGAACCTTGAGCTCTTACTTCTGCCCTTACTTAGAGAAAAAAACTGAGTGCTTGCATCATGGTTTCTGCAGCCTTTGACAGATGAAAGCTCTACTCTGCTGTATTTCATCTGGGCATCAACAGGCAGTGGCAGCTTGGTTTTAGAAGGCCTTGTCCATATGAAATTTCCTCCCGTCAAATTCTTGAGTAACATAAGGCCTAGATGAAAAGAAGAATGGGGATTAATGAAAAGCCTGAAAGTGCTCTGTGTGACATAAAGCCATGCCATCATTGCTAAGTGACATAAAACCCACAACTAAGCTACTTCAGACTTTGTGGACAATGTTGAATGGAGCAGCAAAATTCTGCAGAGAGCACCGAAGTGCTTCTCTAAAGAGGAAAGCAGTGGAGAGAGAGTAAGCAAAGGCGATATTTAATATTCTGTTGAGTGGGCAAAGCAGGCATCAATGGGGCAGCACTGTGCACCTCTTGAGGCTGTAGCAAGCTTTCATATGGGGCTAGTGAAATAAAAGAGGTCTTTGAGGAGTAAATAGGAAAGCGTGAGAGGACCTCAGTATTGATGGGAGCACGTTCCTCTATGGGATTGGGAGTCCTACGCACCATAAGCTGCTCTTGGAGTGTAAATAAACACCTCTTGGAAGAATGTGGCATGCTTTTCCTTTGATGTTGCTGAGAAGTTTTGAAGTATGCCTAAGAAGTAGTCTTCCTCTTTTTCTCACCCACCTCCTCACACTACATAGTTAAAATTAGTTTCTGCTCTTTCCTATGGTATTTGCAGTATGTCGAGTGAAAGTGTTTTCTTTTTGTTTTTTGGTTATAATGAAAGTCACTTCTCGCTTCAAAAGTCTTCAGACCAAAAGTTAAGTTTGTCCAATCCTATTTTTAGGTGTCAATTCAAAGAAATGTTATTATTGAATGTAATTTCTCCTTTGATATACAAATGAGGTTCTTTTGATGTGGGATGGTTGTTCCCATAGCAGAGCAACTCTGCAGGGCAGTTCATTATTAGCAAGCAATTGTTAAATGTATTCATCTGTTTGTACCATGTAGGCAAAAGTGGTTGTGGTGCTCCCTAAGTAAGTTTGTCTCATACCCCTTGGTCTTTATCTCCTGTTATTTTTCCTGCTGAATTCTGTCAGATTTTGAATACTTGGAATAAAAGTATCCACTGTCATTTTCCCTTGCTGGTTATTTATTTTTCTTTCTGTGCTGCAGAAAGTGTCAAGCATTTCTGAATATATTTTGCCTTTTTTAATGTAGTGTTATCCTGTCCAGCATCTGGACAATACCTTGAAATTTGACGGGGGTGACCTTCATCAGGGAGGTGCCTCATGCTACTTGCTTGATAGTCTATGTAGACTGAGGTAAGGTAGCAGATGTCTGGACACATACATGGATGTCTTTAGTGTCAAATGGTTCTTCTCCCACACCAAAGGCATCTGGAGCATTAACAGCAAAAACTCATGTCCTACAGCCCAGGGCAGAAGGGTTGATAGTAGTCAGGAAGAAATGGTGATTTCTAGACTTGTTTTATTTCTCCTGGTCAGAAAAAGAATGAGTTGCATTTCACAGTCCCTTGATCGCAGTGCCAGTTGTCAGTCATATGATTACAGAATCAAGTACCATTTTTAGTGTCAGATGGTAGTTTGCTTGGGGTGCCAAAAGTAACAGCTAGTAATAGTGCTGACCTTCTCATGGGAAGAAGAGAAAACTGAATTTAGATTTAGAAGAGTTAGGCTCTTCTTTCTGTTCTATGCTACACTTCTATAGCAGTAAAACCACTGGTGTTGAATTAAACTTGAATGTTTACCTAAGGGGCTGAACTGTGCATGTTGGAGAAACTTTTTTAGTTTTTATCTTTAGCTTTTGAAAGCTTTTTTTGCCACATTAACTTCTTTACAGCTTTCTTTCATGTCATAAATACCAGAATTAACAAAGTATTAAAGGGAGTTTATTTCATAATTTCTTTTTTAATCATTTCAATATGAAAATAATTAGTACATGGATTCAAATCCTATTTCTAGTATAGAAGATAATTCAGTCATCTTTTGATCTTGACTGGAGGAAGAACAAAAAAAATTGACTTGGTTTAGACAATTAGCTTAGATATTTGGTAAACAAGTTCAGCTGTTAGGATGGTGAAACTGTCAGAGGGTTTACCCAGGGCCAGTTGTAAAAAACCTTTCCATCACAGAAGTTTTTTAAAAACAAGTTAGATGAATTTTTCATTGGGGCACCTCCTTTGGTGTAAAAGATAAGACTTGATGTATCATCCCACCTTTAATTTCTCTGATTTTGACCAGGTATTTAGAAAGTTGCTGGTCATTAAAGAAAACTTGCTTTTGAAACACTTTGAGGCAAGCACAGTAAAAAATTCAGCATTTCAATATAGTAAGTGCATTTCAAACATTTCAAAATTCATGAAATAAATATTTCTTTGTGCTGCTTCTAAAATACTGTATTTTTTCGAAGAGTTTGTGTTACCTTAGAAGTGATCCAGATGAATGAGAAATGCTCATGAATACAGTCTGAATCTGCTCAACTTCTTTTGTAAATGACTCTGGAATAAGTAGAAGTGAGATGGGAAAGCATTTGGCTGAAGTATTGATATGACTATTACCTGGGATTAATTCTGCCACCTCAGTTTGATTTTGTGCATTTCAGTCAGCTCTCATTCCTTTCCTCTTGCGTGATAATTGTTGGAAGAAGCTGAGGTAGTCAATCATGTGACCTTATCTCTAAAACAATTTGCTATCAGGCTTTGCTAAACTGTAACTTGAATAAATATCTTCTGGCTCACCAAAGGCTTGTGCTATTTAACAAGAAATAAGCTTTTGTTGTGGTTTCTCAATTTCTGGCCCTCCAGTTTCCTGGGTTTTTTCATCTATGCTTCTTACTGAAGAATGAGCACTACTCACAGCTTTTTACCTGGGTTGTTTTCTGTTCAGGCTTGAAAATGTTAGGGGAAAAAGCCCCAAAAAGATGTGAGCATCCAGTATCACAATCAAATAGCAGTATCTGGTATGAGCCTACACACACATTATAGTTTAATTAAAATCTGTCACTCCTTTGATACTTGCATGTGCACACATACACAAACCAGTTGACTGCTGGAAGGGAAGCTCTTTAAGAAGGTATATTGTTATTATTGAATGCATCAGTTTGCATGGAAGCTTTTTAGATGTCAAAATCAGAAAATAAGTCTTAAAAATGCTTATGAATTATTAATTTACTTTCCCCCCATTACTTAGGATGACACACTCTAGCAGCTTGAGTTAGAGCAGGCTCACTCCCATGTTTTGGAGGATGGCATTTTTCAGACTAATACACTGCTACTCTGAAAAACTGAATATTTTTAATATTTTTGAGCACGGAATTTAGTTATATATTTAGTTTGATATATATTTAGTTTGATATATATTTAGTTATATATTTAGTTATATATTTAGTTTGATATCAAACAGCTAACCTGTATATTACTGCACAACCTTTACAATTAGTGTGCAAAGCAGTTTGCTGTGAAATTTTTTATTTTGCAACACTCACAGCATCAACTAAAGATAAATCCCAGTTGTTTGAATATTAAGTTCTTTAATTTCACTAGTCCTCATTTTTATGTGGTTTTTTTTTAACTTTGTACAAATTTCTACAAAATATTAGTTCTATACAACATTTTTTGTCCTTTGATACCTTGACAGTTATGTTATGTATGAACTTCAAATGTAGCTGTAATCAGAATGGTGCTTGTACTGCACTGCCAAATGACAGAAATGTTATGAATTGTTCTTTTTACATCACAAAGATGGATAAGCATGTATTTGACATCCAGGCTGTGATGATGGTACTCCAGGAATATTCAGTACATGCTTCCTTGGTCTCTTCCCCAATCCTTCCAGCAAAACTAATTTGGTTTTCCAAGTGAGGCTGCAACATTCAAATTTTGCCTGATAAAGCTAGGAAAAAACCACTGAAATAATTATTTCGAGCTAAATCTGTTCTCTGTGTCATTACACGACATGAGTGTGGGGCATTAACTGTTCAGGTGGCCAGAGGGAACCCTTGGACTTCCCAGAGCCACTTCACTGTCTCTGTTGCAGCACCAAGGTTACTGCAGCTGCTGTCCTACCATTGCCCCAGCTCTGCAGTGGCTGGTCCCCCACTGCTGTGTCTCTTGCCCACAGAAGTTGCTCTTGGGACAGAGAATCCAATGCACAGACAATCCCCTGCCAGGGATTTGCATTTCCCACCCAACAGTAATTGCAGTGCTAGCTGAACTCTAAAACTTCTGTGGCTTCTGTCTGATTTTTACTGCAGTCGGTGAAGCAAAGCCATCAATCTTGCATTTATTTGCTGTTTTATTGGGTGTTAAGTGTGGCAAGTTGCTAAAATCCTATGTTAAATGAAGTTGACTTGCTAGATATTAAATTTCTTGTATATTAAGTTTTTATACATTAAGTTTTATTTCTATATTATAAACAAAGGTACATTTCATGAATTAAAATTATTCCTATGCAAAAAGTGATACTTTAAGGTTCAGTAATTGCTCCTGTTTTGCCATCATATTACTGGGAAGGTTTTATTTGATCAAATCTGTTCTGCCTATGAAAGGCAAAACAAATAGATTAGGTTTTGTAGAAAGAAAGTTGAATCAAGTATTTAAAATTTTCAATTTCAGACTTTTTATTTACAGTGTGGTAATAGGTAGTGGCCTTTTAGCTGTCACATTTTTCTTGGTGTTATTTGTGTGCATCCATCAATACTGGGGTTGAATAACCTCACCTTAACTCTTTCTTCCAAGTTTCTCCTGGGCATTCATGTGACTTCCTAAGTGTGGTTAATGCTGAAACAGGACAGAGTGAGATGTGGCCAGGACAGGGTCCAAAAGGGTGGAAGAGGAGCGTGCTTTAAGTGCAGTGTGCTTGTTACACAGGCGAGGTGCTGAGATAGTGTCAGCCTCACTGGAGCTCACTTTAAGGTTTGGGTCCATCAGTGTAGTGGTGTGGTGGTGGTGGCAGTGCTGGAGGTGCCTCTCTGTGTCCAGGTACTTCTGCACTGTGTCCTGGCCACAGGTGAAATTTCTGCAGGTGATCAGTGGCTGAGCAGGTACTGATGATCTGTCCTGCAGCAGCCTAAGCCTGTACCTGCCTCCTGGTGCTCAGCCCTGCTTGGGCTCTTGGGGTGTTTTATCACCCACGTAATCTGAGCTTGTTCCCAAGTATAAGAGAAATTGAATTTGACCCGGGAGACTGAATGCCTGTTTTTGCTTTGTATAGTCATTAATGTTATAACTAACGTCACTGGCTTCAAAAGTGATTTACTACAGGCAGGGTGTCTTAAAATGCACAAGTAAATCCTTTCAGAGTTGGTAACATTTTAATGGAATTGACACATTAATAGGCAAAATCATTTATGTGTAGTTTTTGCTTTTCCTCATGTGAGAAAACTTTCAGAATGATTGTTTCTACCCCAGGAGTATTACAAATTGCTTGGACCATCAATACTTTCCTTAAGTCTTTTGTGGAGTACAATAAACCTCCCTGTCCTTTTTATAGGGAGAGTGGTAGAATTTCACCTGCCTTTTAAAATGCAGATAATACATTGTTTGGAGAAGTTTGTTTGAAAAGGTAGGTTAAGCTAGAATGAGTCATGGCCAGGGTGCTCTGTGTGTGTGCGTATTGGGAACTTGATACTGTGGGAAAGCTGCAAGGCGCCTTCTAAGGTGATGGAAAAGAAATTCTGTACGACAATTAGTTTTACTCACAAATGAGAATAGGATTTTGTTATCATGATTAATTGCGTCTTACCATGTCCCACCAGTAGATAAGCAATAACAGGAGCTGGAATCCTTGGATTCTAGTGGGAAAGAAAAGACTGACAAAGTGAAAGGTATGGAAGCAGTCTTGAGATCTCCCTTGCTTTCCCTAACAAATACAACCACAGTGTCAAACTTCTGAGATAGATGGAAGTGTTAAGCACGTCCATTTTCAGTGACAGAGCTTATTTGAAAATGGGTTGGGACAATCCTGTTCTTTGTTTTATTAGTATTACTGAATGTTTAGTATAAAGTTGGCATTTGAAAAGAGGACTGCCTTTAGTACAAGATTAGTTTCTAACATTTTGGGTTCCCATTTTATTCCAGGCTTATAAAGTTTGAATATTCCATTGGTTTTCATTCACTTTAATAAGATCCCTCCAATATCTGCGAAGATATTGGAGGGATCCCAAGATCCCAGGCAAACACTGGCAAAGCTTGTTGTTTTTTGGGGTGGTAGGCTAGGCAGTGAGATTTTCCAGGCATCTTGGGAAAGAAAATCAGAGTAAGAGGTTAAAATGGAAAACAAAAAGGGTGTGTGACCTGGCGAGTGGATGGAAGGGTGAGGGTTGGATGTGCTGGGCTTCTTTACAATTATTTCCACTCTGGTTCATGTATGCCACCACTCTAACTCTGCAGTACTTCACTGGCAGAATGTATTTAGTTTACTATTCCAGAACATCTTCAAAACCTATTAAAAAACAAAACTCATTCTTACTTGCCAGAAACTAAAGGTGAACATACCAGACATGATTAGTTTGTTGTAAAACAGTTTCCTGCATCTATAAAAAGGCATAGTGAATTTTATAAATTTTGGAAATCTTTGGATGATTGAAATATATTTTCAATAATTTTTAAGAATATAAACATAAATGTTCAGTAGAATCGTTTGCAAAGAAAAATGGGAAGGTGACTCGAATATTGTTTGCATCTTATCAAGGGCTGGGTGTAGAATGTACAGAATGTGCAGCAGTTGCAGGTAACAGAGAAAATGAAACAGAATCTTAACAGCTTCCATTTTCCAGTTCAGGAGTGTGGGATATAGACCAAGGTGCTTGATCTTCTACGAGCTGGTATGGGCATTGACTAGGAAAAATGTTCTCACTGAGTGCTTATGTCCCACAACTGGAGAAACTTTTTGTGCCATTTTTAAAATCAAATAAATGCTGATAAGGGGAAGGGAGACAACAAAGGAAGTTATAAGGGGAGTTTCAGTTAAGGTGTCTAAAGTTTGCAGAAAAATACAAAGTCTAGAATAGAAATGTATTACATTTATAAAAAAGACTTACTGCTCTGAAAAAAGTCCAGCAAATGAGGGATATTGCCTCCTTCCTTTGTTCATTTGTTCTTCATTATTTTACTTTGTTTTAGGGGTTTAGGGTTTTTTTTAGCCCCAGTTCATCAACCACTTGTGCAGGCACAGTGCAGAGCTGTATGTGTAATCCCACGGAAATCAGTAAGCTTATCCATGTCGGTGGTATGGACAGCAGCTCTTACAGAATTCAAGCACTAGTTTACAAATATTTCAAGGTTTGCTGTCTGTACACATTTGTACAAAACCTAACACAATCATGCTCTGGAACTGGGAGGATGTAGCAGTAACCATGAGGGGAAAAAGAATTCTCTGAAAATTGAATTAGTTTCTTGCAATTGACTGACTTACATTTTAATCTTGGTTTTATGAGCACCTACTATTTTCACTGAAAAAACACAAAAATAAGAATTAAAATATATTGTCCATTCATACACAGATTCTGTATTAAGCAATTATTTTTATTTCCTGGTAGTTTTTAGTCATGCACAGAACAGGTGAAACATTTTTAGTTCATGCATTGTAAGCTCAAGTGCTCCAATTTTAGTCAAATATTTAGCTGGGGTTTATCAAAATGAGTCCTAGTTTGGACATCATTCTTTGTCACCTCTTTTCCAAGGTGATAGGGATGGAGATATTCAGTTCATTCCATTTGCCAGGATCTCATGGCTGTCGCAGGATGTTTTAGGAAGGACACCCAAGTGCTTCCATGCAGATGCTGGCACCCACTCACCTCAAGCCCATCCAGGTGTGGGCTGGTTTTTTTGCAGTGCCGTGTTGTAGCCATTTGCATCCCAAGCAAGATGTACTGGCTGGCTCTTCCCATTCAGGTATCATTAGACCTGGGTGAGTACAACCTTCTGGACAGTGGAGCCCAGTGCAAAAATCTGTAGTCATTCTTGATTTGCCAGGGTCAGGGCTAAACAAGAGCTAAAAATTTTTCCTTGTCCTGGACTGACTCTCTGAAAAGCCACTTTCACCATGCCCCTTGGATTCCCTGACAGTGGGAGGGAGTCTAGTGCAGCTGTATCAGCTCTGGCACCACAGAGAAGCAGTTTAGATGTGTGTGGTTGGGTAGTCAAGAGGCTGTCAGAGGTGTTTGGACTAATTCCACACCCAGGGAGCCCTGCCAGACCTGAACTGTGCACAGCTGAGTCATTCCTCTCTGCACTGAGCTTCCTAAAGCGCTAGACTGGTGTTTCCAAATCCAGAGTAAAATGCTGTGGACACCTCTCCCAGATGACAGAACTGTTTTATTCCCTTGCTTTGTGGACAGGAGTTGTAGGAGCTCCTGTAACTCAGTTTTCTCTCTGGAGAAGGCACACTAAGATAACTGTGCATACTGTTACCTGAGTGTGTGTGCTCTGATGTGCAACAGGTATGTCGAAACCTGCCTATTTTGCTGGAGCACGTTCCTAGCAAGGTGAGTGTTTGAGAGGAAGATTGAAAGGCTGAGTTTTATTCCAGATTTACATCTCCTGGCTCCATTTTCCCCTTCAGAAGGAAGGGGATGTAATTTCAAACCCTTGGTTAAAGAGTTACAAATATTTGGGGAAACAGATAAGTCACTGCTAATTGATTCCCTGGCCTCATGCTCCCAGTTTTGGAGGTGCTGGCATTAAAACTGAGGCATGAAGCAGTTTGAGTTAATGGTCTCTGTCAGATGATTAGATGGCACCACACATATTGGAACAGAGTAGCTGGAAGAGAATGGACAGGAAGAAAAGGAGAATATGGCATTAGCAGGCACAGCTCCAGGAAAAAAGCCCTACAGTTTCTTCTGACTTTTGAAAGTAGCTGGGAACTTGAACATATTTAAATGAGACCGGACCAGGAGAATCCATCAGTAAAGAATTGTTGGATGGCTTAAATTGTAGATTAAGTAGGTCTTATAAAAACAGAATAAAAATGCTTACTGGTAAGTGATGATCTTTGCCTTCTGTAGAGGGGCTTTTTATAATAATTTGCTTCCACTGGACTGGTTTTCATTGCTTTGCAGCATTAATTTCATGGTAGTGCAAGTTCATGGCTTACATTCTCTTATGCTGCTCTCCAGATGACTGACCCAGTATTCAGAAAGGCAGTAGTATTTGTACTTTTTTGTCTGATGATTTCTTCCTCCTTTTTAAGCTTCAATTTGTCAATAATCAAAACCCACAAGTGCATCCATCATGTAGGAGACATTTTACTATCTATAGTTCAGCATTTCATCAATTTCATTATTACAGTCATAATAATTTATGACAAAGGGAAAAAGTAGACCCAGAATCCTCATATTATTTGATGAAATGTAAATGTAGGTGTTTAATGCCTAAAGAAATTATTTCTGATAAAAATAAATCCAGGCTAAAACTAGTCATGTGGGAGAAACTTAACCCTTTTCACTGGGCTTGGGGAAGTAGCTGATAACTGCTGTGGCTGTTTGACTCCCTTGTTCAGATTAAAAAATAAATTAAAAGAAGGAGGAAGGGAATGAAAGAACATTTCCTTACCATGCAGTCACACAAGCTATTGTCTGTGAGCTCCCTGCCCCCATCTCTTTCACCCAGGCACACACACACACACGCTCACAAAAAGCCAATTTTGTGTCCTTCTGAGCGCACAGATGTTCCTCTTGGCATCCCTACAGTATGGATAGGGGGTTTTTTGCAGGCACAGAATGTGAGGCTTCTTTGTTGGAGACAAAGTGTTGCCTGTGGTGGGAATTGCTGCAGTGATGGGAAAGTATCGTAATGTATTGTTGGATTGCTGTGTTTTTTACCCCAGTAGAGACAGTACATTAAAGTAGCTTTGTGGGCAGTGAATTGTTTGAGCCAAGCCTGGCTAATAACACCCTCTCCTTGGCAAGCAGTCACACAAGGTATGGTTGGCATAGTTTGGATGGTCACAGGATTTGTCGCAGGCATCTGCAGCAGCTCTGCTGCCTTGAGTACAAGTCTTAGCAGCCGCATGTGGTGAGCTAATGAGAGTGCTCTGACTGTGGAGAGATCACTTCATTTTTTAGTGCTGTGAAGATCTGATATGATACAAGCCTTCTTCTAAATTATTTTAAGACATCTGTTCTGGAGTGTCTGTATAAAGGGTCTGAGAAAATGGTTTAAAATGTTTAATTTCTAAGTAACATTGGAAACTAATTGCATTAAGTGTTTGTCTGAGCTTGTACACAGAAGAGGGTTCAAACTGTTTCTTGTGCTAAAGTCTGCCAGAGAACATGGTTCTTCTTTGGGCACAGCTGATGACATTGTCTACCTAAAGCTCTTCCCGCTCTTCTCTTCTTGATGGTACCAAGCATGAGGAACACAGACCTGGAATCTGGGGGTCTACATTAAGTTCCTTTTGTTCATATCGTTACTTTTTATCTCCATTCTTCAAATATGCACACATTTTGTCATGACTTTGACTCTTTTGGTTGGCAGTTTTGTACCCCCATTATAAATCTCTGATGTGAAAGGTCTGCCTATGTAGATCCAGTTGAAAGGTTGTGCAGTTTAAATTGGAGAAAATGGGGTCCAAAAAGAGCTTATAGGTGACAAATTCCTTGAAGAAGCTGCTTCTAGGAAGAATTTGGAGGTGGAACTGTAGAGGGGAATGTTACCTGACTGTATAATAATCATTAATTCCTTTATTTCTCAGTTGCTTCCTCTGAAAGAATCTCTATTCCCCTCCTTCCTTTTTCCCCTGAGTACCTTTATCTATCTCTAATTTTCTCATTGTGGAGAAAGATGTAATAATTTAAGTTTCTATAGTTCTTTCATCTTTCCACATCTAGGGAAAAAAAAAAAAAACCACAGCCTTTTTTGGTATTTTTTCTTAGTCCGTGTGTGTGTTGTGTTTAGTAAGAACTTAACAGTGGCTCTTTATTGAGCAGAAGACAATAAAGTGGTTATAGAAGAACACGTAAGCCAAAAGTAGATCAGGAAGATGGCTCTTGTACAATGTCACAACAGTTGTTGCTAGTTCATTTACAGGTGTACTCCACATATTGAAGGCAGATCTGCTATCATGATTACACCTACTTTTTACTATTTTTAAATAAGCTTTTTTTATCCTTGATGCCTATTTCTTGTTTGTCTCTCCAATTTCACTGAATTGCATAGACTATACTTACTCTAAGCTTTTTCTTCTTCTTGCATTCCCCCTTCTAGAATTGCAAGCATGCTCCTGTTCCAGTGTTAGTGTGCCCTAAACAGAATTCCTTTCAGAAACCCTTCCTACCCTTCTGCTGTTTTGGTGTTAGGATCCCAGGACACTGATGTGGTTCCCAGCAGCTTTCCCTGGAGGCCCCTCCTTGTCTACTTCCAACCTGTAACTGCCATTTTTGCCTGCATTTTTCTTTGGATTTATCAAACTGTTAATTTCTTCTTTATTGCCTCCAAAACAAAATTTTCTGGGGAAAAAAATTAAATTCCTTAACATCAAGCATTATAGCATTAGGTTAACCTTTGTCATTTCTGGTATCTTAATAATCTGGTAATACCTTGCTACATGCTCTTTTGGATGGTTTTCCCCTCCATTTAGCATTTCTAAAAGCTGCCCTTGGCAATCTGAGCTCACTCCTGACCTTGTTGTATGGCAGCAGGTGAGTGGCTTGTTAGGTGACCTTTCTCATTGGTAATGCCTTGCCTAGACCCACCAGGTTCTTAATGGATATTCTGTATATGTTTTCCTTATTCATTTCACAGTTTTATGGAGGATGTATTTTTAAAATCTGAAACACATTGGAACACAGAGTCCTTCTCCCGACTCTGATTAAGATCTATTAATAGGTTAGGGTTTTTTAGCAGAAAGTGGAACCATCAAATATTTGCTCTGTTCAAAGGCGAGTGCATAGCATTCTGCAGAGAAGTGAACCTTCCCTGTGCTTTTCACTCTTCTTGCCAGGTCTAGAAAATCAAACTGACAGTGTCAAACTGGTTGCACTTTTAAGGCACCATTCTCCAATAAGATTTTCATGTTGTCTCTGAATAGACTTTTATTAGCTGTGAAAGCCATTTGAATGAATAACACAAGTGTTAGCTTACAAAGAAATGTTCCTGACCAAATCTGAAAACGTTCCTTTTACAGGAGTACCATGAACTCTTTTTCATCAAAAAGTCTGTTCAGTGTTAGTCTGTATTGTTCACTTACAGTGTAAGTAGCTGAGATTGTTCTTGAGGCATTCATATAAATGGATACTAACAAGGAATTGAAACTTCAAGAAATATTATTTGATATACCTTAGAAATATTATTTGATATACCTTAAAATGTTGGGTAATGTTCTCTGGTATAGAAATGCAGGCATATGTTCCAAATATGCAGACTTGGTGATGCTTCAAGATGGTTTAAGAGCACTGGAAGTAGTTAGGTTAATAATCTGTTGTTACAGGAGGCCTTTTTTTCTGCCTGATCCCATTTTATACATTTTTACCTTTTTCAGACGATACTGTCAGATATTTTTAGCTATAATCTTTAGCTGAGTGTCTTGCAGTTGTCTGAGCAATCTGCATATGGTGCATCTTACAGACCAACTGTTAGGTAAATATGACTTGACTTTTGCCACAGTGAACACTAAGAGTGACTGAGCAAAGCCAGAGGGTAGATGTGACAGGCAGTGCTTTGCGCAGGCACCAACAGCCACATTGAGAGTTGGGGATAGACGAGGGAACAAGGAGGTTCAGGGAAGAGGCTGGTACTTTTCAGCAGTCCTTTGGGAAGGAGCAGTCCTCCCTTGGCCTCAGCTGATTGATAAACATGAACCATGTGGTACCTCCGGCTTCTCTTGTCTTAGAGGCCCACCCAGTTCTTCGTCCTTTTCTCTCAGGCCCATCAACTCTCTCTACAGATCTCACCCACATTCTCCAAAGTTGTACTCCTCAACCTGTATCTCCTCTAGACCCTTTTCTCCCTGCCCATTCTTCCTCTGAAACTCCAAAGCATTGGTGCCCAGCCTTCTCTCATCTTTAGCACCTTTTGCATCTCTCCTGTTGCATTCACTTGCCACTGAGACTTCAGGTATCTGCTTCAGCTGTTCAGCAGCTCTGTTTTCTGCCTGTCTTTGTATGCCAGCCCTTACATTTACATGGTTACCAGCACTCACTGCCACTGGAACAGCCATGTTAGCTGTCTCTACATGTATTCTGCATCCAGCTCTCCCAAGAAAAGAGTACATCCAACTTACAGCTATGATGAGGTTTAAATACAAATAAAGGCCATGGACAGTGCTTTCCATCAGTGCCGATGGGAGCATCGGAGCAGGGTTAGATGATGTGTCTGAAAAAACCTACTGACAGTATATGAGTTACCCTGGTTTGCTGAGGATTTGCCTGTGTGACAGCCACTCCAAGCTGTAAAGAGCTTGAGGGTTGAGCACCAAAGCTGGGCAGGTTTTTAAATTCATTGTCATTGTTCCCATAACTAGTATCATTACCCAGGTAGTAAGGGGGAGTCTGATTTGAATTCTCATAAGAGCCATGTCTGAATTACCAAAATGTACTCTTTTTATCCCTTATAAGAAAACTGCCAGGATGCCTGGTGTGAGGGGTTTGGAATCAGCTGAGTGAGAAAACTGAGAAGCACTGCAAGAAAAGGAAGACAACTGAACTTAGTTGGTACTGGTGAGAGAGAAAGTTATGATGGGGTAAGACACTGAAAAGAAAGTGAGTTTGGCTGGATAAATGGGCTGGGACTGGAATGAGCGAGGAGGCAGTAAGAGGGGGCAAGAAAATATGTCTAATAATTTTTAGTGGAATATAAAAGGAAGAATGGAAATGCCTGGTATGAGATCTCAGGGAGACAGTGAGAGGCCAGATAAGTTATGATTTAGAAGATGGAGTAGGTGTAGAAAAGGAGTAAGATTGAGACCGCATCTGTGAAGAAAATGAAGACAGTATTGTGGAGAGTGTATTTGAACTGTGCAGGACTGAAGGTTTAGGAGTACATGCATGAAAAGTATCTGACTGAACCAAGGTCTCACAAGTGATTACTTGTGGAAATATGGATAGAAGAATGTGAGCTAGAGCATACTTCACATGAGTATGGTTTTTTTCCACTTGGGTACCTTTCTCTTTCATCTTTTAAGCAGTTTGCCTGGCTTCTGGTGCCTGTAAGCACAAAGGACTATGGGGTTTTTTTGTGTTTTGTAAAATCATTGGCTAATTTTTTATATATATTTAAATATATAGTCTTTATATTTTAATATTTTGTAAGTTACAAAGCAATATTTTAATCAAAATAGTTAATTTCATAGTTTAAACAGTGGAAAAAATATAAAAATTTGGACTAAAGACTCAGATTTCTTTTTTCTTTCATTTTCCTCTCAAGTTAAAGGATATTCTTTACATTATAGACTGAGAAAGCAACTGGCATAAATTACTGTATGATGACATGAGTATATCTGATACAAGTTCTTAGATGACAGGAGCCACCTCTTGCAAGTTTCATTTGTCAAAGCGTACCTCTCTGTGCCATGGAGAAAAGGTTACAGCATTCACCTTTGATGTGATACGAAGTACATTTTAAAATATGGATTATTCTGTGGATTCCTTCCCTAAAAAAGGGAATGATCCTGTACCAAAAGTTTTAATGAATGCAAATTGATTCCTGCAGATATGTAGCAAAAGTTACAGCAAGATTTTTTTTTCTTGTTCTAGTAATTAAATATTGGCTGCTTTGGGTTTTGTTTGAATTGAGGAAAAGCATGTTACTTTTTAGAAGTGATTTACAAGAAATTCTACCAAGACTCTGAATGTCCAGACCAGAACAGAATTAGATTTAAATACTTGATACCTTTGGCTGTATTCTTTTGCTGTCACAGACACAAATACCATTGATTATTGATATCATGGTAATAGCAGAGCTTGACAATGTCTTCACAATGGCTTGTTTGATGCTTTTCTGTGACAATTATAAAACAATTCTTGTCAGGCTTTGCCCTAACCTTCTTTTAGCAATAGGAATGAAAACTTGTTTCATTCACCTATGTCTGTGCCAGCTATCTGGCATCTCAATAGCCAGCAGTGAAGACACAGGGATGAGTGACAAGGTCCCTGCATTGAGTCTCACAGAATGAAGCTGCCAAGGCTTGACCAATAAATTATGGCTTTGAACAGCTCCATAAGCATAACTAGAGATATTATTTTACCCCCTAATGGTGGGGTGGACTCTCAAACTCTGCTGTTTGTACCAATCTGTTCAGTAGGTTTTTTTCCCCCAAAGTGTCCATACATGCAGTGTTGTTAGCACTTCTGAAAGCTCCAGTTGTCCAGGGGGAATATTCAAGTGCTTCAGGGTGTTTTCCACATCACCATCTAGCTAATATCCCCAAACTCTTTGTGTGCTCATTTCCAATTTCTGCTTTAGGTGATGGTCAGTGTAAAGTGAGGTTTAGCTTTAGACTTCCTCAGGTGCATAAAACCTGCTGGTTTTAAGGATGTTTGCCATAAGATCTACGTATGCACTGTTGTTCCACAACACTAGGTGACAATGGCTGTTGCTTAAGTTAATCATTTCATACACTCTTAAAGCATTTTGCTAAATGCTTCTAATATGAGGGACTTGTATCTGCTTTTATCTAGCAGAGTAATCTAGATCTCTGCTTCTATCTAGCAAAGCCTGTTTCCTTGTAGAAGTATGGATTTGGCACAAGGAGCAAAAATATTCTGAAAAATTATTAAGCAGGTGTCACAAACAGTAACTGCCTAGAAGAAATGGGAGCATGTTTGCTTTCTTAGTTGAAAGAAAGAGGAAAACAAATGGAGTAGGAAATAAATACAGCTGAAGTGGTAGTGGGTTGATGAGTCACAAAAAGTGAGATTGCATTTTCTGACAGAATGTAGCCAGCAACCTTGGGGCATTTTTGTGAAATGTTTGATTGCAGAGAACAGAGATGCTTTGAAAATCCTATTTTGAGCATCCATCCCTTATTTGAATGACTGGATGTTGTGGTAATAAATAATGGATGAATAAAATTTAAACCAAAAGGGACCTTCAGGTCATCTCTCAGGACTTCACTGTATCATGAGACATGACATTTCAGCAGGTTATCCTGAACTGAACTAGCACATCTGTTTTGACATCTCTTCAGTTGAAGCCATCAAAGGCTGAAAAGTCTCAGAGCTTGGAGTTTTTTCCTATTAGTTTATCAATATTATTTGCAAATTGTCATTCTCATCTGCATTAGTTGGTCCTCACTTTCCTGATTATTACATGTTTTTCCCAGACAGCATCTTTTAATACCAGTATTTTCTTTCTGTGTAGACAGCTCAATCTTTCTAATAACAGATCATGATTTTTACTTGGTTATTCTTTTTTATGCATGTTCTTTTTCCTCTCTTTAACAGCCTTTGAAGAAAGGCAGCCAGCAGGATACTACCCCATGATACTGCTCTCCCAGTATCTTCCACCATCCATGTTCTACCCTGTGCAAAATTCACGGTACCTTCCTGCTGCCAATTTCTTCCATCACTGCTATGTACAAAACTGGCATTTGGCCTTTTTGCCCCAGCATTGCCTAGGAGCTCATTCTGAAGGGTGTGTTATGACTGCTGTCTGGACCTGCTGGATGCAGGATTGCCATCCCCATCACTTTACAGGATGTAGATGACTTTACAAGATGTAGATTTTTACACAGAAATGCACTGCCTTCAGCTTGACAGCAGTCTGGTTTTTTCATCCATATTTTCTCTGAAGAAGAATTTTGTGTATACTGCCAATGAGGGAGAAGTTTCTGGGAAGTGTTGTGCTTTTGCAGAGCTCCTTCACTGTGGTGCATCAGAGGGTGACCTGGACAAAACTCATACAGAACTGTGCTCCTTAAGCCACCTGTAGAGCATCCCTTTGCTGACTGGGACCAGTGTGGGCTCAGGCAGCATCTGAGAATGCTTCAAAACATTTGAAACAAGATGGATTGCTCCACACACGGCTTTGTTCCACACCAGCTGCACTGCTCTGCTGCTGGCTGCAGTTAGTTAAAGGTTTGCTTCTGGGGATGCTTTAGCATTTCAGTATTACTAATGAGGAGCTACAGGGTGATTTTGAGTGGGTTTGAGTGGTGGTAAGAATGGTGAACACAGACTCTAGAGAGAAAGTGATGGTCAGTTTCTTTCACTACCTTTGCTGCTCTTGTATTCTTTCTGAGGTTGATAATGTGGCGTCTTTCACATAATAAAAGAAAAGATAAAGTGAAATGGTTTTGAATTCTGTAAACTGTTCTGTACTGTGCTAAGGTACTGAAACAAAACCTCTTGAATAATGGATTTGAAAAACACTTTGAAATTCTCACAGTGCAAAAATGAAAGGCATCAAGACTTCTGATGGCATTCACTGAGAGTACCATGGCTCACCTCTAACCATTTCTTTGGAGTGTTTTATATTAATTGATTTTGTATGGAAGATAATCCAGGGATTCCTTTCATTGCAGGAAACCATCACTAGACTGTGCTGGGGGACATTAAAAAATAATGATGCAAAAAATGTAAAAAAATAAAATTAAATTCTCTAAGCTACACCCTCAGTGTAGGAATTAAACCCCAGGTTTAAGAGTTGCCTTCCTACTCCTCTCAGAAATGTACATTCCTGAGAGGTTGGACAGAGGCCGTGGAAGAATGGACAGTGGATGAGAATGGTCAGAGCCTGCACTAGCAAGTTCATTCATCTTAGAATTGCACAGGTTATTGTTGCCTCCAAAAGGAGGCAATGGAGACTGAGAACCCTTAGCAAAGTAGAGGATACATGAGCCAAAATATTCTGCTTGTCTCAAAATATCAGTCCTGTATTTTTATAGTATGAAATAGAAGGTATCTGTGAATGCAATCTTTTGAAATGAGTGGGAAATACCAGCCAAGACCCAGTGAGACTCAACCATTTCTGTAATTGCATTGTTATTTTTATAGCAATGTTTCCAAGAATAGAAGATTTGTTGCCTTAAATTTTAAACTAATAACTTGAGGAGTTTTAATAGAAAAAGGACTGCTTGCTAATTTGTGATCACATGCAGTTTTAAATTCTGGCTAGTTTAACAAAATGCTTTAATGTCTACACCTATAATTTAAGAGTTTGAATAAAGTTCTTAATGCCATTTAGTAATAAGGATGCTTCCTTTGCATGTGAAATTGCACACCTGCAAAACTAATGTCCCATTTTCTTGGCCGAAATTGGTATAATTAGGATCCTCATTTTTAGTTATAGCCTCCTTGTTTTTACATGCTCATTGCTTTCCAAGGCAACTCCATTTGTAGACCTTTTGCTGTAACCTGGAATGACTTTTAAGTTAAAACCACCCCCCCCAGCATTCTCAGCAGGAGCTGAAATATGGCATTCCATATCCTCCCCCTCCAGTTTTATTATGTAAAAATATTGGGGATTTTTGTTTCTTCTTATATCTTTCACATAGTAAAATTACTTTAAAATTACAAGTTTAAAATCTTGACTGAAGAGTTTGGGGAGTTTTGGCTAAACCCTTTAATTTACCATTAAGATTTTGAGAGATTTAAAGCTTCAGTACAAAAGTGAAAGGATCTGCATAGAGACCAAATTGCAATAAAAGCGATATAGACAGTCAGAGGGAAGCTTTCAAGTCACTTGAGCCTGAAAGTGCTCGTGGTTCTACTCATATGATTAGCAAAGAGAAAACCTACTTTTTGTAAGTTAAGACAGTAGTTTTGATATTTGCATGCAAAGATAATATGCCCTATTTTTAATGTAGTAACAGGACATAAACTTTAATTTTTGTATTTGTTTTTAAGATTTCTTTAGCACCATTAGCAAGGCTGTGCTGTGCTCTTTCTCTGTGCTCTTATATTCTGTGTTACATTGGTGATATGTGGTTGCACAGACTTATGGTTCAAATAAGAGAAAAGATTTTCATTTTGCTTCTTTTCTAGTTCTTCTCCATGACAGTTCAAAAATTACAAAGAGCACTGCAGCAGTTATTTGGGTTGCCTCTAACTTAACTAAACAGCATCTTCTGGAAGTGGATGTTTGAGGGAAGGTACACCTTGTACCTAGTGCTTTGCCCAGTCCAGAGGAGTTGGAGAGAAGCCTGCAGGTACACATTTAAAACAGAGAAAGCTTTTTGGGGCCCATGGTTCCTTGGCTGAAATTCAGGCAAAGGTTTCTGGTGGTGCCTCAGTGGGTGCTCTGGACACTGGCTTGAGAAGGGGTCATGGCTCAGCAACAGCAGCCGCTGGATTCCCACCTCTGAATGTGGGTGTTAGGTGGGGTCCTTCCGTCCAAATTGGGGTTCCCAAAGGGTTAAAATTCATAGCTATTGAAAATAAATTCTGTGGAAGTGGATCGAGCTTTGAGTCTACTTACCAAAATTTTTTTTAAGAGAAATTCTTATATCTTCATTTATGTATGTATGTAACTAAACACCTTTGCCTGCTTCTCAGTGAGTTTAATACTTTTACCTGGCAGTAGGAAGTGGTAGGAGGAAAACATGTGGATCCTTGAGCAACGCAGTGCTTGGGGGTTGGGTGAAGGTCAGTGGTACCTGCTGATGGTCACTGGATAAGATGATCTTGAATACCAGCATTGTTACTTAAAAATAAAGTGAGTCCTTTTGCAAAGTGGAGTTAAGTAGATGGTTTCTTTCCTTTTACACTGGTGTCCTGTGTCTCCTAGGCCACTCTTCCTGAAAGTAATAAAATGCCTGCTTTGTTTCTGGGTCCTGCTTCAAGCTTCTGCTCTAACCATAGGATAGTTTTATCTGTTTTAAGGATAAATACCTTTGTGGATAGAGTATGATTGCTATGCATATGGCAACCTATCATGTCCTCTTGCTCTAAAATGTGAGGGAGAGACCACCACTGCATGTTGTGTTCATGTTTCTGCTTTTTCTACATCATCCACATAATCTTGAAGTGTTTTAGCTGTAGGAGACATCTGTCACAAACCCAAATGTTTATATTCATATAAATTGGCAGTTGTGTCAGCTCCTCAAAGAGATGTTCATCGTGATCTTTTTTGTAAGCAGATGTGTGGTGACTGGAAAAGCTTCTTTAATAATTAAGTATGATTAAAATATCTGGAATCTGTTCCAGTTACTGAAGCAGCATTGAAGATTGTGATTCTTCTTGCAAAAATACAATTGCTTGGATTTTGCATTACAAATATATGCTAAAGTCATGTCTGGAAATTGGAACAAAGTTCTCTGTAGACTCTACAGTGGGCAGTGCTAAAATTGGGGGAGTTGTGCTTAAGACTATATATTTCTTTGTTTATTTTCTATAAAATTAGACATATTAATCATGAGAAGTACAGTTTCTTCACAGATTTTCCATATGGACTTCCCTGGTTATAAATAGTAGCTTGATTAGAAAAAAATTAGTTTCATCTATTCATTTGTAAAACATCACTGTAGTCAAGCAACCAGCCCAAAAGGAACTGATGCGTGATGTAAGTAATATTTTGTATTTCAGTTACAAAGATGGAGTTCAATATCTCTCCCACTATGTGCTGTCAAATACAGAAAGAGCTTCTAATTCAATTTAAACCCCATTCAGTTCAATCTCTGTAGAAATGTGTTGGACCCTGAAGGTAGTTCTCTCAACAGCTACCTGCTGTAGGTTACTGATGAGCTGCTTTTCCTGTAGGAGGAATGAAGAAAAAGGCAGAGAGATGACTGGTCTTTAAAACTTGTTACAGGACTACTAGTGTTAGTCTTAAATTTTATTAGATTTAAAATAGATTAAGATTTTTTAAAGTGGCACAGAGTGCTGTAGTTCAAAGATTGGAGTTTAGTGTCAGGTTTTAATAGTTCCATGCAATCTTTTCAGTGATGTTTTCCTCTTCTTGGCTCTACTGTATAACGTAATTTCCTAGATTTCTACACAATTCACCTGTGTTTCCAGTGCTTTTTTGTCGCATGCTTTACATTTCTCCCTTCTCTTTTGTCTTTCCAAGCCTCCCATTTTCTCATTAAAAGGTATCTGCTCCTTATTTCTGTTTCCACAGACCACTTCTCCCTCCCAGATTTCCTTCTCTCCCTCTTATTTTGCCCTTTCTCAAAACCTAATCCCCCCCCTCCACACACACACACATTGATAAAGGCAGTAGAGTCTGATATTTTATGCTGAAGATATTGTTAGAGATCAGGATAACTTCGTGATTAGAGGCAAAGGCAAATGCAACCCATCTAGCCAGCAGCTGTCATTGAGGTGAAGGTTTGGTTCATGCTCCAGAATTTTCTGGGAATTTCTCCCGTATACCCAAATGGCTAAAACTACTAGTCTTCATTTTCTGGTCTTCATTTAAGATACTTCAATGAGGACCTTTCCTCTTTGTTCTCCTTCTTATGCCAAAACTTTTTTGGGGGACCTCTCTTCTCAATAAGCCTAACAAATCCTGGAAGATACCATCCACTTTAAGGTCTTATGCATTGTCTTTTGATTTCAGCAACACTGAAATGCTGCACGTTAGGTTTCATAAATAATTCTCATCAGTTGTGAAACTGTTCTGTTTTGAAATGCATATATTTCACAGAGAAAGGGACAGAATTGATCCCTTCCAGCTATTTAGGTAACAACCAAACATGAGCTGTGTTCTGTCTTTGGTAGCTATGCCATACTCTTCACTGCAGCAGTAGTTACTTGCATTTTGGACTGGTGAGGGCCTTCACTTTTATGTTTTTTAAGAAAATGTGTGTTATTTCCACTGGACTCATGCAGATCATCATAGGATTCGCTGAGATGAGTGTTGTCAGAACTCTTGCTGACTGAGTACCCTGTGTACCCACATACCTACTCAGGGTGGAGGTATCAAATGCTCTTTTCCTTTGCAGTCTGGATCATAGCCAAGTATTACCCGGGATTAACCAAGAGGCAAGGGAAATGAATGCAAGATAGCACTGACAGGAAATGAGAGCAAAATAAAACCCACCATAAATGCAAGTCCAGGACCTTTTCTTAAGATGTTTAGTTTTCCAAGTGAATCTTGCTTTGATGAGCTGAAGAAAGTTGAAATCTGGTTCAGCTTCTTGCTAGCGAGCAGTTGTCAGACAGAGAAGATTGTCTGCCCAAGATGGAAGTGAAAATGAGCAAGGTGGAAATGCTGCAACCAGACTTCCTCATTGTATTTTTTTCTGTTGCTAACTGGAGAACGTTTCAGACTTTCTCTTGCTTTGCTCAAGGTGGTCAAGCTTGCTGCATCTACAGCTCTTTATGCTTTGACTACGGGAAAAAAAAGCACAACTTGAACTTTTAAAAGAAGAATAATTCTCAATTTTATTGCTGGACTTCAATCAGTAGCTCTCCAGGTGCATTATAAAACCTGCTCATATTTTAAAAATCTTCACTAATTTGGCATGGCCATCTTCACACAGGGTCTGTTTTAAAAACATTGAATGCTCACATCTTCTGACTTAAAAGGAAAAAGAAAGAAAAAAAGAAAGCATAAAACAATAAACCCCAAGCCTGTAGGCAGAATGTTTCATTACAATAGTTGTGGGGTTTCTTTTTAATTATATGTAATAAGAAACTTGCAGATGATGCCCACTCTTTGGATGGGGGGATAAGACAAGAAAAGTTCCTTGCCTGAGGCCCAGGGTTGGAAATATAAACCACAGTTAGCTAGCATTGTACTTTTTGATAATAGCAATGTCACCAGTGATCTAATGATGACTTTTCCTCCCCTTTGATAATATGTTGTCCCACAGATAATTATTGGCATGACAGCAGATGATACAGTAAAATATTTTCATGGAAGACTCAAACAGTTTCCCATGTAATAAACTGCTTTTTTGTAGAGTCTGCATTCCCACAGTGGGATCTGGTGGTGTCTGTTCCTCGATGGGCAGGATTGTATCAGCACAGACTGGCTCTGTGGTGGTGCAGAGTGTGTCCCAGCAGTTTTAGTTTAGACATTACAACAGCATTGGACTTCATTGCAGCGCTTCGTTTTCTGTGGCGCTGCTGCTTAGATCTGCAGAGAGGAGAGAGCCTTAGGAAATGCAAGACCAGTGTTTAACAAAACTTACCTTCTTCCCCCTCTCCCCTTTTCTTCACAGAAAGTATCAGAGAGGAACCCGAGTACGCCTGAGACTGCTGGATCTTGAACTGACCTCCAGGTTTTTGGGGGCAGCCACTGATACAACGCTGCTGGAAGCTGATGCAGTGCTTTTGGGACTTGCAGAGAGCAAGCAAACAAAGCCAAAGGAGTAAATCTACTGCAAAGAGATGCACTTTGTGGTCTGTAAAAAATTACATAAATTAAGTGCTTCCTCAGGAAATGAATGAAAATTTTCTGTCCACTTATTCACGTAAAAAAATGAGATCAATAAAAGACAATAAGCACATTGTACCTAATTCTTGCTCTGTTTTTATTCACTCATCTTTCTAGCCCTTTGCCTTTAGATTTAAAGGTGAAGGTTAACTGAGCTTCTGTAGGTTAACTGAATGTGTTCATATTCTTGTATAAAGAATTTCAGTGTCCATTATACTATCCTAAAGGAATGTTGATTTTCCATGGAGGAAGTCCATGGAAGGATTTTCCATGGAAGCTTGCTGTCATGGTGCTGCTTCTAGGATAGTGTTTCATACAGAACAACATCAAGGGTTTCTGATTTCCAAGTTGCAGTGCAGGCTGTTTTATTGCTGATACTGGGTTTAATATCTGTTACAGTACATCAAGCTTTTATCTCCATCTGCATGAGGAGCTAGAGATTATTTTTTGCTTTAATCAGAGCTCCCATTTCCAATGCATGTTAGCAAATTTTCTCTGGTGGCTCATAAAAATGGAAAGATGCTGTTTCAATGTAGTTGTCCAAGTGTAGGTCTTAGTTTTCTCCAAATACATTTAAGGTAAATATAGTGGGTGTTTGAACATACAACCAAAGATTCATGCTATGGCATTTCCTATATCTTTTTGGAGCTTTTGTTAGCAGAGAACACTTCTTTTGATTTCTGATATATCCAAGCCTGAATTCTGCACAGTCATTTGTGATCTGCATAGTGCCTAGCAGGTGTGTGCTGTGAGAAAGTGAAATTTGCCATTCATACCACTGAATTGCAAAAGAAAGCCTGTTTAATCTTAAAATATTTTTCCCAAATGTTGAAATGAAATGAGACTTGTTAAGATAGCATGCCTTGTTTGTCTGCAGTGGCTGTCCAGTGACAATGTGTTTCTTTTACATGTATGTTATTCAGCAAATTGCACAAAAGTCAGCAAAAAACAGACTGGCTTAAGCATGTATTACCCAAATCCACAGACATTTCTGCTGGAGCAGGCCACGTGAGCAGTGATGGAGCCACTGAAGGATGGTGTAGCTCCCTCTGCCCCTCATGACTGAGTGCATGGATGTCTCAGTCCTGTGAGGGAAGAGGAGGTAAGGGATCCCTAAAGAATCAGGGTACCAGAGAACCAGTTCCAGGCTGCCACAGCTCACACATCCCTTTCCTTGCCTTCATCTGGGAGGTGCTTGGATAAGATGGCATCAGTGCAGAAACGGGGAACAATTCTGTTAGATCACAGCTGGCTGGTGAGTCAGGTTGCCACTGAAGCTCTGCAAGTCTTCATATGGTCCAGCAAAATTTATTCAGAACAAGATACAAAAGCTTTAACCTGTGTATAGGTTAAACGTTGTAATTTCTTTTTTAAAGGTTTTTGTGGTTTTTTTAAACTTATAAAAAGAAAACCAAAAGGAAAGCTGAAGTGCCTTTTTGCCTGGAACTACAGCTGTATGCAGTGGTTTGACTGTTTCTTACACCTCTGGCTAAAAGAAAACCTTTGACAAATAAACAGAAGAAAACTAATTTTCTACCTTTGCCCTCTCGTAACACTGAAACAAGAGGTACAGTGCAGACAGAATCATAGAATTATTAAGGTTGACGAAGGTTTCCATGATCATCGAGTCCAATTGTTAACCCAGCACTGCCATCTTCACCACTAAACCATGTCCTTCAGTGCCATATCTACAAATATTTTGAACACTTCCAGAGGTGGTGCCTTCACCGCTTCTCTAGGCAGCCTGTTCCAATGCCTGACATCACCTCATATGGGAAGTTTCCAAGACACATCTCATTCATGATCTGTCAAGAAGAATGTTTTTGGTATAAGGTATTTATTTACCAAAATACTAGGAAGAGTCAAACTGCAAATGCAGAATGGACATGTTTCAGCAGATCCTTTCATAGTTTTGCAAACTGAAATTTTGTTTCTGAAATCAGTAGGGATCCAAGCAAGAGAGAGGAAACAAGCAATGGGAGCACTGTGCCCAGCCCAACCACTGCCTGGAATGCTCTTATCACTGTATATACTACGTGTACCACTAATATGAACCAAGTGAATGCTACTTACACATATCAAGATTCCAGCTGTAAATGGAAAAGCATAATTTTGCTGAGAATCCTGAGGGCAGTATAAACCAAGTTCTTCAACTGTGTTCATCTGACTGCCAAAATCAGGAATTTCTCTACATGCCATGATGAGTTTTCTTCTAAATTTTGTAATTTTGTCTTACTCTGAAGCACAGACCAGATGAGCAAAGTTCATTACTAAAATCATATGGGTTTCTACTCTCATCTTTTTTTGATTATGCAGCTGAGAAGACATTTGTCTCTTCATCTGTTTTTCAGACATTTGGGGTTTTTTTCCTGTAACAGTCTTGAGTTTTGAAGGTGTTGAATGGGGTTTTTTTTTGCTCTGAAATTTTTCAGCTAAAAACATAAACCCCAGTTCACTAGCAGATACTGAGTTTTCATCATCCTCCATCATATTCTGCTTTGCATGCTGCCCACATCTCTTAGTTGACAAATTTCTCACTTAGATTTGGATAAGCATGACAGATTCACTTCAAGTAGTTGTAATTTGTGCTTGGTGTAAAATTTGCACTCGGCATTGTAACGCTGAGTGCTCAGTGAGCAGCATGAAATGCATCCTCAGCAGAGGGAGGAGGAGGAGGCTGCTGCCATCCTGGCCTTGGGATGGGCACTCTCTGGGTGATTCTGCAGCAAATGGCTGTGGGCAGGCTCAAATCTTCCCTTCTGCACAAGCAAGGCATATTTCCACACATTCTGCTAGGAGGACACTTCCCTTTTCTAGACCTATAACTGAAGTGCTTGTGAGCTTCACCCTAACCCACTTCCACTTCTCACTCCACTCATGTGCCTGAATGTCCATAGTGCTTTATGGGTTTACAGATGTGATTATAAGCAAAGTTAGCTTTGATAAAAAGTAAATCAAAGCTGGCTTGGGTTTTAGTTGAAGCAGTAATTTCTCTTTTGTGTTTATTCTGATCCTGTTTTGAAGGCTTTAATAAGTTGTCCTAGAATTCTACCTTTTATTTTATGAACAGAACATTAAACACTTTATACATAGTTGGAAAGCAAAATATCTTTATCGTGATGTGGAGTTAGAAGAAAAGTTATCAATGTTCAACGTTCCTTTGATGACTGATGTGCTATAACAAGACCTGGTAAATCCTCCTAGGCTTGTCTGCCCTTTCATGTTCCAGGCCTAGAGGTGATGAGATGGGGAAAAAAACTTCTTCTTCACTGAAGAAGTCAGGCCTGCTTATCAAAAACAAATTAGCATCTTGCCACCAAAGCTTTGGCATGAGCTCATTTCTAAAGAAAAAAATACTTCACATTTTACTTTCATTTAGGACATTCTAGAAAGTTTGGGTTCCTCCTCACTTCTTAATACTGTCACATTTATAAATCAGGCAAATTATTGTCCAAGCTTTTTATTCTTTTTCTGGCAGTATTAATCCCATATGCTGAGAAAGCTATTCCAGTCTTCTGTTTTGGCTAGGGAGCATTTCTGCTAGATACAAGCATGCACTCTGTATGTGGGTTTCTTTAGTACATTATACATTCTGTGGAAGTGTTTATCGCATATGAAAGGTCTAGACTGCCCAAATGGGGCTATTACATTGTCATCTGGCCATAACCCAAAATAAATATTATCCCAGCTATGACGGCATTAGACTAACATGAGTAAGATCTTAAACACCTCTAAGTGTTCCTGTTGCCTTCTCGGTTGTGCCTCATTCAATCAGAGTTAAGCACCCTGGTGCACTCACTGCATGGTGGCTCTAATGAGGAAATCTGCCATTTGTTAACTTCTGTCTGCAGCAGGCTGCATGTCAAGAGCAGCCAAAAGCTACACTTCCCAACTGGATTAAGGGATCCAAGGCATCCTTGGAGTAGATTCTGTAGTCACTCTGTAGCTTTGGGTTAGCTTCTGAAAGTGGTGACATACATAAATTGCTTTAAAATGTTGACTTTCAAAGTAGTAAACTGTGTCTTTTTTCTCCCATCTTAAGAATGGGGAAAAAAACTTCTTCTTAGCTCTGCTGATATCTTTCACACAACAGCAGCTCTGCTGGTCGAATCTTTGCACATCTTCTCAACCTCAAACCTGGTTTGTGTTTAAGACATGATACATATGGCAGCTAAAGTGTTATTTCACTGTCTCAGTCCAGTAGCACGGGGAAGAAATTTAAGTGCTTCATACTTCTCTTCTCTGGAACAGGAGTTGTTCAATTCTTCTCCAAATGACTCCACTGAATACAAATAAACCCCAAAACTAACTGAAATTGAAGGCCACAGGCTGATATGCCAATTACTAAAACATACAAACACATCAGAGAAGGGAATTCATATTCATCCTGACCTGCCTCACAGATGAGTGTCTGGGCACCATGCGGAACATCTTTGGATGGTCGTGGTGACTGAGAGAGGTGCCTGAGCATTGGGGGAAAGCAAATATCACTCCTGTCTTCAAAAAGGGCCCAAAGGATGACACCAGTGGTGCCCAGTGCCAAGACCAGAGGCTGTGGGTACACACTGAAACACAGGATGTTCCCTCTGAACATCAGGGAACAGTTTTACACTGGGACAGTGACTGAGCACTGGTGCAGGTTGCCCAGAGAGGTCGCGGAGTCTACACCTGTGGAAACAGTAAAAAAAAAAAGTCTGGACATGGTCCTGGCCAACAAGGACCATGGGGCCCTGTTTGAGCAGGGAGGAATGGACTAGATGACCTCCAGAAGTCCCTTTCAACCTGTGCCATTCTGTGATTCTGTTTTCATCTTACTTGGCCACTCTGGTTGAACACTGGTCCTTTTTGTTTCCCTTTTTGAAAGCTTGGAGCTCCTGAGTGCCCTGACTTGGAGATGATTTGCTGCTGGGCTAGGAGGGTTCAGTCTTCTCTTTGGGATCCATTTGTCAAAAGACAGCAGGGCACTGGGGTTCTCCAGAGGTAGGGAAGGTGGGAATCAGCATCTTCTGTGTATCCTTGAGGCCGGTTTGCTCTTTGTTTGGCCTTCCCTGCAGTCTAAGGGAGACTGTGGGTACTGCCTGTGGCTGCTGCCCTCTCCCACTTCCAACATAGGTATCATTCCTCCTTCTTTATTCCTACTGTATGTATGGGCAAGCTGAGAATAAGCTCAGTGAGGCACATTTCCACAAGTCCAGGCTCTTGTACGGTGTGAAAGGGATGTCCATCCCAGCTCAGAATTTGGTGCCAACCATGCCAAAGTAACGGGCAGTGTTGTCAGTGTGGCTGGCAGAAGCATCTGGTAGCTGTCCTTCAAGGGGGGGTGATGGTCCTGGACTCCTGTATGTAAATGTCCTCTCCTGGTAGTGACTGGCTTTCTCCTGCCTGGCCAGTCTGCCAAAGCCTTGCATGAGCCACTCTGGCCTGTGGCAGGCTAGTGTGGGTCTAGCTGTTGAATTGCTTGACCCAGAGAAGGACATTTGAATAGGCCAGGTGTGGTTTGCTCGGGTTCACCTAAGAGCAGGTGTTGATGTGGGATTTCATTACCTTTTGGGAGCCAGGCTTTGCTCGAGGTGTCTGAAGGTCTCACACGCTCATTTGGGTCCCCGTTTGCCCTAGAAGAGCTCGGCTAAATTCACGGCGGTGTTTGGTTCTTTAGCGTGCTTAGGGAGGGTGGTGCGGCCGCGGAGCTGGGGCTTCCCTCG
>VYXD01011351.1:25913-36049 GCA_013397195.1 Hylia prasina | reverse complement strand
GAAAGAGCAGCGTCAGCTCGGAATCTCCGCCGTGCCCTTTGCACCTCGGGCCGGGGCATCTTCGCACACGCTGCATCACCGGGGAGCTGAAGTTTCATTTACCGACTGAACGACTCTGAAAAAGGTCCTCCCCGTCCCAATTAGCGCTGCCCGGCNAAAATGCCGTTTAGAGCCTGCCCTTCTACTCTGCACATGTCATCTTGCCTATCAAGCTGCCTAATTGGAAAATTAGGCTGGCCTTAATTTAGAGACCTGAAAGTTCATGCCAATAATTTCCCAGAGACTTTTTTTTTTTTCCAATTACTATTATAAGTGGTTTCAGCACATTGGAAGTCTTTAGTTTCTTTACAAAAGAAAAAAAAATACACCCGGGAAGAGCAGATCTTACGTTTCAGAGAGACATTCTCTGATTTCTATGTGTGAAATTGTATTGTTGTGCATCCTGTGAATGATCACTCGGAGATGAATGTGAGCCCCTGTTGTTTTCCATGCATCATTCCTTATTTGACTGAACACAAAGAGCTCATCGTACTTTAATTTACAGCATGTTATAATCTTATTTTGGAGCTTAATGCACCTGCTATTTTCTATCTGCTGAGGCTCTGAAAGCAGCAGCAAGCAGAAGCTGCCTTGCAGCTGTAAACATTTACCCCTCAGGGTCATGTGTCTGTGGGCACCACTGATCCCGAGTCATCTAAGGGGACCTGAGGTGGTGTGTGGGATCAGGCTGGCTGGTTGAATACTTCTCACTTTCTGCAGTTGGGCACATACAGGTGACTGCACTCTAAGCCTTTGAGATCTCTGCTGTGAACTGTGTTTAGGTGATGTGGTGAAGATTTCCTCTCTGCGTCTGGATACTGTCTGTCCGTGTGAGATCCCGAAGGGGGGAAAGGCAGAGGTGACCAGGCACGTCAGGCTGTCTCGCTTATCCTCAGCTGCTAGGACGAGGAGGAAGGATTTCTGCTGACTCCTACTTGTAGCCTGCAGACAGGAGCTGTGCTCTGCTGCCAGCTGGGCAAGGGCTCATGCAGGCAGGATGGCAGAGTGCTTTTGTTGCTCCTGCTGTTCGCACGAGCAGTTGGCCCTGTTGGAAGCTGGATGGGCTGACAAAACCTCTCACCGTGTCTCTTGGCAGTGGTAAGAGTGGCTGACGTGTGCAGCAAGGGCTAAAGAATGACTGGATAAATCTTAAAATCCTCCAGATTATTGTCCTTTTGCTGAAAACTGCACACTGTAAGCATGGGAGCAGGAGAGGCCCATACCTAAGATGATTTTCAAGGTCAATATTGGGTACCTTGACATAGATGCAGTGTGCTAAGGCCATGGACACATCCTCCCTGGGTCCTGCTAAGCCATTTGGAGAGGCTGCTGCTCTTGCAAAGATACTCTGCTACTTCCCACCCAAGAAACTCACTCCCAGGTGAGTTCCCAAACAATTTTGACCCTGCTGCTTGTTCAGTTTAAGTCTAGTTCATCGTTATGGTTGCCTGCTTTGGAAAATGTGCTTATAGGGACAGGAGTGAGGAGATGGAGGCAGAGAGGGCATCTGGCACAAGCTGGGTCTGTTGCCTTTCCATCTCCAGGAAAAGAGCACTGAAAATTGAACACTGTGGCAAGAGGATGTCCATGGGTGAGATTACCAGGCACAGGTTAGGGGTAGGATGCAACCCCAGGATCAGGCTTTGTGAGGTTCAGCCATTCTCCTGGTGCAGCAAGGCATGCATGTGAGCAGGACTCCAATTTCATCTCCCCTCAAAACTGCAACCACACAGGCTGGGCTGAGATCTAATGATGCAGAAAGCAGCGCTCACCTAAACATCAGGATAAAGAAATTACAGAGAACAATGTGAAAACAAAGCAAACAGAACTCCTGCTCATCTTGGGTTCTATCCACCCTCCCTCCAGGCATACAGTGTTACATGGGAAGTCTGGTGATAAAGCACCCAATGCCCTGAGAGCATCATTACAATTTCCCTCTTGCTGGAGGGCAAAACCAGGCCAAGATGGGACACACAGACCAAGAGGCCCTGTATTCATGACAAAGAAGTGCTCTTGCTGTTCCACATTTACTAAGAGGTTTTGAAAGGGCAGGAGCTCTTCCTGGGAGCAGGACTGAGTCTCAGATGAGCGAAACTGGGCAGAGCAGGAGCTTGTACAAGGCCTGAGAGGTGTATAGTGTACAGGAAAGAGTACAAATATACATGTGTACGGAGGGGAGAAAAGGCTTCTTCCATTTGCACAGAAAGGCAAAAGCCTGCTGCTGACCCTCTGCAACAGAGCCTGTGGCAGGACCTTACTGCATCTCTTGTCTGCATTGGTAAGACCCAGAACTCAGCTGAGCCTCTCCTGTGAAAGGGCCAGTTTCAATGTCTCTAACCTTGTTTTGGATGCCTGGTTTGCTGGTAGCAGTGAGGGCAGCAGGCTGGAAGAGCTGCCACCCTGCACCTTGGTGCAAACCACCGTAGCTCTTGTGAGCTCTGAAGATGGGCAGCTGGGGGGGCCCTTCCCCCTGTCATTAGTCCCAGCTGACCTGCTGGAAAGCACAGCTTTGTTGAAAAGCACAGCTGTACATACATATTGCCCTGTTCAGCAGGACAGGGGACTTTCTGGTCAGCCCTGCCAGGGATGTGCCCTCTCTACTGCCTTTCCCCTAGGCAGGCCCACACTTCACCAGCGTGAAGTTAACGGGAGTTGTCCTCCCTGCCCTCTGCTGCTTACAATGGAAATTAGTTCAACAGGATGAAAGGTTGATGGTGGGAAAGCATGTCAGAAAATACAATGCAGAGAACACAATTCTTGGGAGAGAGCTCTTTGTTTTGTTATTTGAAAGGGCTCAGGATTTAGTCAAGGGGGTGTAGTTATAATTTACTTTAAGGGATGCTGACAACTGCATTTGTCAAGTTAGATTATGGTCATACTGTCATAAAGGATCACTCTGTTGTTTTACTGCTAGTGTATAGATGCATAAGTACTTTGGACCTCAATGAGGATAAAAATATGGCTCTGATGTGTGAAAACCCATACTGCTGCCTAAATTTCTGTGCTGCCCTTTGATTGTGATAGAACTATTCAGTGCATACTTTTGAGCACTTGAATGAATTTTAAGTCTTTGTGGATCTGAAATAGCTTGACCTTCTGACAATCACACTCTTAATTACTTGTCCTAAATACAGTCAGATTGAATGGGAGGTACCTAGACATTTTCAAATACATCTGAGCTCAAGAGATCAGGCTGACATGGGCACCTTGATCTGCCCATACATTCTGAAGTAAGTAGTTATTTAGCAAAGTGACCTCGTGCTCCTAAGCTTCAGGTTTGCTATCCATTATCATGTCTCTCCTACCAGTTTATGCTACTGTGTTTGCACAGAGTATTACTATCTGCCATCTCTCTTTTGTTTCTCTTAATTTTTAAATTTCAAACTCCCAAAGCCTGAGGATTGATCTGTGGTATTTTTTTTTTTTTTAAGTTTTCCTTAGAAAACTGTCACTATTTATATTTCTTAATCAAATGTTTCCTTTCCACTAAAAGGCCTGCTTGTTTGAGAAAGCCAGGCACTCCCAAGAGAGCTGCCAGAACTGCAGCCCAGCATGTTTACTGGGGGGAATGGTGCTTAGCTGGGGTACAGGTGTTTCTGGAGTACTGAGCCACATGGGGCAGCTCTGAACCACTTCAAGCTCCTGAGATGAAATACAGCCCTTCTCAGGCTGTGCACCAGTGAATGTGGGCAGGTCCCCGCATAAAACAGGTCTGATTCGAATGTAAATGACAGGATTTTGCTGCAGTTGTCCACACTGAGGTGCTAATGAAGAAACAACTTCATCCTTCTGAGGCTGGTGTTGTGTTTGTCAGGTCCCTTGACATCCCTTCTCTTCGTGGGAAAATAGGGATGAAGAACTGCATCTATGCATGGGTAGACAACTGCCTGGGATGGTTTGTTCTTTTCACATTACTTTACAAATAGCCCATTCCATTCTGCCTCAGGTTTGCTGTTCTTCATGCTGTGCTCCAGGAAAAAAGTACTCGAGCTTAGGAGAATTCAGTCTTTCCACCCAGAAAGGTTAATCAGAATTATTTAGTTTTTGCACGGGGGTGTGTACATTCAAACACACTTCTCACAGCCAGGTAGGCAGAAGGGGATGCTGGCAGTGTACATCTAGTTCATCCATGGCCTGTGGGTACTCATCTGAATTGGGGTCCTTCTAGAGCACTGCCTTTGGCATTGTAAAAATCAGGTTTAACTGGCAAGCCCGGAGTTTATTATATGATGCTGTGTTTTCAGTATAGGAATACTCTGATTTTGAGTCCAGCCATTCATTTAATTCCTGAAAAACATGCCCATGTCTGGAGGCTCAGATAGGCTTGGTCACTGAAGCTGGCTCTCTGTCATCCAACCCTCCCCATATTCCCAGGTTCACAGTCCCTTGAAATTTAAGCTGGGACCCTGCTGAGCTAGTCCCGGCGGTTTTTGCTGCCGGAAGGACACGCGGTTATCCGTGTGCAGGCTGTGACCGCTGGGGTGTGGCTGGGGCCGCAGCTGTCCCGCCTGCTCAGCGCGGAGCGGGGCTGGCGGGCGCACCTCAGCTTAGCCATGTGGCCGGCGCTCAGCCGCAGCGTTACCGAGCCACATCCCAACAGCTGACAGCCTGAATAATTTACTGCATGCAAATGGTGGGACCTGCTGTCTCCGTTAGCGCTGGGATCCGATTGCCACAGCCCATTAATCGTAATTGCTGGTTTGTGCTGACAGCAGCGGGGACTTCACCCTGTGAGCCATTAGGCAGCGACCGGGAAGAGCGTCCCCCTCCATGTCCTCCCCCGCGAGGGAACCTGGGATGTTTCCATGATTTTACTTTTTATTTAATTGAGCTGCAAAGCCAAAGCCGGTGACTCCCACACGCTGTTGCCCCTAGGCCATGCAGGGAAGCCCCCATCCCAGGGGAATGCTGTGGCTTCAGAAACTAATTGCCTCCGGAGGGGGTTGTGATGGTTGCCCCGGTGGCAGGCAGGATGCTGGGTGTGGAAATGAGGTTCCCTGGCACAAATCCCACTGCAGGGGATGGGGACACCAGCCTCACCTTGCTGGCCCATGGCCTTCCCACTGCCCTGCAATGCAGCGTCTGGCATGACCACCAGTCCTGTTCTAAACGCCTAAAGCAAAGGAGCATCTGCTCCCTGCCTCATCTCCTAAATTTCTTTGCCAGTAAGCTTCTTCATGGCAGCCCAGCTTCTCTTTTTCATTTGCCATTTCCAGACTATCTTCCCTACCCTTAGCTGAGCCATCCCCTACCATTTCTCAGATACCCTCTCTTCATTGCTCAGGTATTTATTTTCTCTGTTTCCTAAACCCTCCTCGTTCTTCTGCAAAGCAGGTTTGGTCCTCAGTCTCCTTTGCTGATCAGCCAACTCCTTGTGAATGCACTGGCTTTCAGTTTTGGGTGCTTTTGCAATGGGGCAGGAGCAGGACTAAGCTCCCAACACACAGCAGTCATGTTGATTGGGGTGTTAGTAGCTCTGTTCCACCTATCACAGTGTCCTGAGCAGCTGGGAGGATGGGTGGCACAGCTGGGTCAAGGGAAGGGGCAGAAAAGGGGAGAGAAAGCTTTACTCTGCACCATAGTCTTGGAGAGCAGGCTAGAAGGAGAGAAGGGGGGCAGGCAAGGACTGGACAGGGGGACAAGAGCACACATGGCCCTGGAGCAAGCCTGGACCTGGGGAAACTCCTCATCAGAACTGGGCACAAGGAGCAGGGCTGCTTGTTTTGGCTTGCAGTGACAAATGATTGTTCTTCAAGTCGTCACCTTGTAATTGATGACTGTGTGAGAGAGCATGCCCACAGGAACAACTGCTGTTTGAGTGGCTGCAGGATGCTGAGAGGGGCGAAAAAAGCCCCTCTGGAAATGGTGTAAGGAGCCTGTTTGGCATCTCTAAGTATGTGAGCTATTTCAGGTATGTTTGCTGAACTTCTCCGTTACTTGCCAGCACATGATACAGCTATGCCTGTGTGTGCCTGCAAGCTGTGTATGAGAGAACATGTACCCTGGTGCAATGATAGGCAGATTTCCTTTAAAGCTGTCACCATGGACCCCCATGGATAGCAGATGAAAATGAGATATGCTGGTGGCTTGCTGCTCTTGTCGATATAAACTGTATTTAGTCTCGATCAGCTGTTGGGATTTGAGAAGTGGGAATTATTTTTCTGGTTCCCTTTCTTTATGTGCTCTCTAGCACAAATCACAAATAGCACAAGCCCTCTGTTACCCATCTCCCCTCCCTGTCAATCCATGTGCTTAGAATATGCAGCTGAATCCAGGCAAAAATTCTGGAAAATCTCTACTGGAGGGAGGACTTCATCTGATCTCTTCCCTAATTAGAACGTAAGCTTGATTTGTCTATCTTGAAATGTGAAAGGCATTTGTATGTTAAGCAAATACTTAACAAAGGCTTATTTCAAGCCTGTACAAATGAATGCAATTCTCCTGCCTACTCGGTTTTCCCAGGAATACGAACATTGAGGTTGAGATGGAACTGCTTTGTGTCCTTTTGGTGCAGAGAAACAGAGATGACTGGGGGCAGGTGTGATAGAGGTCTATAATATTGTTTTATGCTGGAGATTGTTTGTTCTTTCAATGTGTGTAAGGAATAACTTTGCCCTCATGCATAGAAGGACTTTGTCCCCAGAGCCCTGCTGCTCATCAGGCCTGGTGGGATTGTTCAAGCTTCGAGGAGCTGTTTCCCATCCCACATAAACAGTGGTTATTGAGCTCAAAACTGCCACCTTTTACCAGTTTAGGCCTTCTCAGAAAACCCCTTCAAACTTCCACTATTATAGGTATGAAAACCTACAAGGGGGAAAAAGCCCCAAACCACCACCACCAACAAAACAAGCAGCTCTTTAAATTCAGTTACCAAATGGCTTTCCATTGTTTTAATCTGACACAGGCTATTTCTGAGCCATGGATACAGCATGAAATCTCTAGATATCTAGAAATCTCATTTGAAATGCTAGAAAAGTGGACTTCTCCTGAGCTCATTCTGGCTTCATCTCTCATGTCTCCGTTGTGCTGGGACCTGTTGTACCAGACAGGTCATGGAAGGATGCTCTGCAGCTCTGCAGGTGCACAGACTGCTAAACACAAATATTTTTTGCAGGGACAAATTCACTTAACAAGTTTTATTTGGATGTTTTTGCTTAGGTGACACTGTAGTGCAACCCTCTGTGGTGGTGGGGTGTCCCTTGTGCCCTTCTGGCTCTGCAATGTGCCATTTTCTTCCTCTCCTGGTGCTTTGCTCCCCCTTCATGCTTGGCTTTTATATGGAATTATTGCAACAGCAGCCTGGGGGACAGGCAGGAAGAAGTGACACTTTGATTGACCATTTTATATAATCTTTAACAATAGAATGGTTTTAGTGACTTGGTACAGCCTGTACTCAACATAAAACCCAGTCTGTTATCGAGCAGTTCTTAGATGGGGAGATAAGCTGTTAATGCTAGTGGAGGAACATTACTGCATAAGAATACAATGATGATTTTTTTTCCCACTTCCACTCTTTTTTCCTTATTTAAAATGTTCCCTTGAGCATTACCTGATAGACTTGACTTCTGCATCAGGTCATTGTTTTGGTTGGACAGGCTGAGATCTTTTCCTTATTTTAGCTATTGCTAAAATTGCGGTTTTTTCCTTCTTTTTTAAGTATCTCAAGATACAAGCTGATCAAGACACACATGTTCCAATCTGATAGAAAGAAGCTTTTATATCCTAAGAAGTAAACCCTTGTTCCAGATTACAGGGATATGTATTATCTAGTGATAATAATGCTTAATTAAGAGAAAACAATATAATGAAAAATTTTCCCCTTTTTTTGCTGAAACCCTTGCTTAACTAGCAGCTCTTGTACTCCATACAAGAATGTGTGCTGATGGACATCCAAATAATATTTATATTATGTAAATTGCATACAAGAATGATACTTGGGCAGACTCTCACCAGAGCCATCCTCTGGGATTTGTCATGGAAAACCTACTTGCAGTTACCCTGGAGGTGCCCAAGTTTGCCAACCAAGAAGTGGGAGAGCAGGGAGCAGGGCTCTTGGCTTCCTTGTGTTCAAAGGTGAGGGGATGGAATCAGGCTCCATGATGAGTTCTTGGCATGTGCACCTCAGTCCTTGAGTCTGCTGGTTGTCTCTCAGCTCTGCAGAAGGAAGAGTTTCTCCAGGACAGTGGGAGATTCTGCTCTGGCATCAACAGAGGGATCGATGCCCTCATGAAACTGGCCCTTCCCAAGGACTCCTCCCTTGCATCAGAGATGCTTGGCCACACCCAGGACATCTTAGTGGGTCTGTCACACCACACATGTCATTTCTGTGTCAGCTCCACCCTGCTCTGCCAGGAGGGAAAGCGCTGTGCAGTCTGGAGGGTGCCAGGGGGACTTATGGGTGGGAATTTCATTTTCTCAGGGGAGATAGAGGGCTCTGTGATGGGAGATGATGTGTGGAGAGATATCTGGACTGAATAAGGATTGGTGAAAAGAGCCTGTCCCTTGGGAATAGCAAGATTTTAAGGAATACTGACCAAACCTTTGGTGCACAAAGGGGTGGTAGGGAAGCACCTGGTCCCAGTGGCTCTCCTGGCTTGTGAAGTGATGAAGTGAGGGGCAATAGTTCTGCAAAATGGCATTGCAGAGGGGAACAGTTCAGCCTTGTCATGTTGTGGTGGGGAAGCAAGTGTTCCACTGGGACATGTAATAGGAGAATGGCTTGGTAGGACCTACAATCTCATCCTTCTCCTCTGTTCACACTTGTGTGTGTGGCCTCCACCAGGGCAACAGTTCCAGTTTCAGTTTCAGCACTGCAAAAAGGTAATTTGTTGAGAATGCAGAAGGAAACAGTACTCAGGGACCTGGGATACATTTCTGAGGAAACACTGACAAATCAGCATTTAGTTTGGACTAAAGAAAATACGGAGGGCTTGAAGTAAGTACACATCAGCTGTGGGGAGCAGTGTTTGCTGTGTCCATGAAAGACAGGAAAGAAAAGTGATGGTTTAAATTGCAGGAGGAGAGTGTTGCATTATACTTCATAAAATAATTTCTATCAGTAAGGAAACTGAAGGAGCAGGATAAATTGCCAGAGGAACTTGCACAGCTTTTCTTACTGGAAGTCTTCAAGAACAGCTCAGACAAACATCTACCCAGCTGCTGTCCTGCCCTGGCTTCTTGAACTCTCTCCTCTTCTAGGACTTACTCAGCAGAGGGTGTTAAATGTGTGCTTGACTCAGACTGGAGTCATTGGCTTTGTCTTGGCTGGGATACAGGCGTTATAAAAAGTGTTAAAATTGATCCATATTCAGGAAAGCATTAAAACATACGAGTCATTTCAGGCACGTTTAGCACTCAGTGGGTTTTGTCTTGCGTAGGAAGGAAAGGGTTGGTAACAGAATGTCTTAATTAACACATTTCAGAACTCCACTGTGGATGCAGTCGTGCAACTTTCAACATCCCCTTGCTGGCCAAGTTGAAAGCAACGCTGCCAAAACTTCCCAACACGTCTTTAAAGCCTGACCAAGGACCAGCCCAGGGGGCTGAAGCATGTATTTGAAATGAAGCATTTGCTTAGTTTCCATACTGGCTGCAAGGGTACCAGGAGGGGGGTTTCATGTCTGGAGTCAGTGTCTATCCAGCAGAAGGACATGCCATGGGGGATGTGTGCAGGATGCACCCATCCTTTTCCAGCAGCCCATAGCCCAGCACACAGCTCTGCCACTGGGACACTTCCTAAATCTACACTGGCCTGGAGTTTCTGCCCAACAGGATCACTGTGCCCAGGGCTCCTCAGAGCACGTGGGGCAATTTCTGGTCTCAGCAGAGCACAGCAGGCCTGTGAAGTGGCAGCCTGATGGTGATGAAGGTTTGGTGTAATGTCCATCTGTCTGAGGACCAGGACGTGCAGGACTTTGTCAGGTCTGCTGGATGCTGGGTACTGAGAGCAGCTTCTGCCTGCCCCAACACTCAGCTCCAGTAAGTTGGTTGCCTCCCCTTTGTCTGCTCACATTGCTCCATTCATTACCTTAGAAGTGATATTGTTATGCAGCCAATGCCTAATGAATGATGAAATGTTAATTAATTTTTTTTTTTTT
>VYXD01011351.1:681-25891 GCA_013397195.1 Hylia prasina | reverse complement strand
TTTTTGCGGTGAAGGTCTTTCTCTAGATCCTGGATTCTGCACAGTAGGGTACTTTCCACTTAAATTTTTGTGTGTGTAGTGGAAGAATACAAATGATTTATATTTTAAAATATAGTCTGTTTAGAGGTAGATAGTTTAGAGGTCAGAAGACTCTGTAACATACTTGACTACCTTCATTCAAAAGGAGATATGTTGGATATATGTGAACAATGTTTTCCTCCACCTGTGGAATGAATATGAGCAATTGCTTCACAAAACTCACTGGTACTTTTCATTTCCCTGTCAGAATTTGATTTATATCAAACTATTGTTGTGTTTGTGTCTCCTCTGAGTTACCACTTTTCATAGATTTTCATGCTGGAGACTGTCTTCTCTCTTGCTTCATTTAAAACCATCAGCTTTTTTCCTTACTGTAGGTTCTACGGCAGAGCTTTACATGCACTGCTTGTATCTTTGCTGACCTCCAAGGCTCCACAGGATATATTAATTTCCTCTAAGCATCTGCAAAACCTTATTGGTTTTTAGCAGGACTTTATCATGACCTAAAAATGTGTTTGTGTCCAGTCTGAAAAAATGTAATTTTGTTCAAATGTCTGGTGGATTTGCTTTTTTATGGAGGTGCTAGATGGCAACCTGTGCAGCATCAGGCAGATGCTCCCAACAATAATGCTTGTAATTGCAGCCTGTCTTCAGTCTAGCCGTTGCTTGACACTCATGGAAAACACTTAGCTACAGCTTTCATCATCAGGAGAACCCATTTTCCAATACATGGATGCATGGACGGATAGATAGATAGATAGATAGACAGATAGATAGATAGATGTCAGCCAACTTCACTGCAGTGTGAGCAGGTTTCCGTGTGCACGCAGCTTCACCTTCTGCAATCTGATACCAGGACGAGGACTTGAAGGATCATTCCTTTTGTTCTTTCCTTTTCCTTTCCATTCCACAAAACCACCAGGGAAGTCCCTGCTCTGTTGTCATGAGTGGCAGAACCTCTATTAAAATCAACAGGACCTGTATTTTCCCCCTTGTGTTTCCTATGACACATGCAGCCATGGAAATTAGAAATAATACTGTAAACAGTGAAGTAGCTTGGTGTAAGAAAAGGCTGGCAAGACTCGGGACGAATCAAAACTTCATTTTTAATCCCAGGGCTGGCCGGCAGTTGCTATTCTGTTATCAACCTTTCTTCACCCCTCAATATTTTGATTCCAAAAAAAGAGACTAAAAACAATAATTGCTTGCTTAGCAGTGATTTCTTTATAAACATTTTAAATAGATGAGTACTGCACTGCCTTACACCCAGAGTTTGAAAAGGGTATTTAGAAGGCTGCTTAAGTTAAATGAAGTATAAGATCTTTATTGGTCTGTGGGCTGTAAGCGCCTGTGGCAATCCAGGGACAAACCAAGNGGACTCTTTGATAAATAACCTTTCCATATTAAATGCACATCACTCTGCCATCAACAATTAGCTGTCAGGTGCTTGGCTTTGCTAGCAAAGGCCAATTTTCAGATTAGTGCTAATTGCAGGGCGGGCTGACACATCAGCTCAGAGCCCCGGTAGCCACCGGGCCGGGCAGGAGCGGGTTCAATAGCGGGAGCAGGGGAGGGCTGAGCCTGCCTGTCTCCAGCTTGCTGGCAGTTTGACTGTAGACTAAAGTAATGGAGCTGGCAGGGTGGAATCAATTACTGGCCAATGAAGATTTTCCCACAGGTCGAGGCTTGGGAAAAAAAGGACGTTCCTGCTGCCGAGACAGCTGGCATGGACTGTCCACTGGGAAAGGAGCCTGGAGAATGAGAAAAAGAGGGACAGTTCTCGGTGATAAACTGGTGACAGACTATAAATTATGAAAAGGGGATTTGGCAGAGGATTTAGAGCTTGCTACCTCTGCTTTTCCCTCCCCCAAGATTTTAATGCCAGCCATGCTCACTGAGTCATTCAATTATCTTAGTTAGAAAATGAGAAGTGTTAAGGGAAAAGGCTAAGAATATTTTTTTCTGAGCAGGGTGTGCACACGTGTGAGCTGAGCTTTAAAAACCTTTACACGAGCAATTTCCTCTCTAAGCAAACCATTGGGCTGAGCCCCTCATTGCACAGCTTACTAATGCTGCTCTGTCTGGTGCTTGCTCATGAGACAGCTGGATTTCTGCAGTGCTGTTGCAAAGGTCACAAAACATTTTGCCTTTTTGAGGAATCCAAAATTCCTTGTCCTGCTCCTTTTCTATAGCAGTTCACTTCTTCACTGAAGAAGACATGAGCAGGGCAGGAGTGTGTCTGTACCTCTGTGGTTGGCTGCATCTTGGCAGAAAAGCCAGTGATCTACTTGCCCTGAGAAACACTGTCCTTCATTGGCAGAAAGAGCTGGGAACAACCAGCTCTTTCTGTGTGGAAAATCAGATATAAAATATCTGCTATAAGATAAACTATAAAAATTAAAATACAACACTTTAAGCATGCATCTTAGTGAAATCTGTATATAGAGGAGCGAAAGAAATGCCCAGCAAAATGTTCAGATTCTGTTCTTTCTTCTCCTTTTGAATGTATTTTCGTATTAGGGTGAGGATTACATTGCTTCTTTCTGTCTCCTTTTTTGTACTTGGGGAGGAGTTTAGTTAGAAAAGTCAGGAGGCAAAATGTGAGCACTTGTCATTTTTTGCTGTATTCTGAATAGTGTGATCAGAAAACTAAGAATCTTTGGGCTATTTTTGTAGCCTCATTTTAATTGAACAATCTCTGTAGTGGGATGCTTCTGAGGATGATGGATTCATGTGGGTTTTATGCTGGTGTGACTGTGTCTACACCAGTAGCCCTGATACATGATGTGGGTCTGTGCCTGAGTGCCTGTATATGGACGTCTATTGGCGAATCTCTTTTTACATCTGTGCAGTCCAAACTAAGGCATAATGAAGGTGTCCTATCACCCAACAACTACTGAAGACAAGCTTATGCACCTTTATTTTGCAGTGCATGGCGCCATAGGGCAGTTTACCTGAGAGTGGGGTCATGGCCCTGCAAGGACTGCCCCAGCTGTCCCAGTCCAGGAGCTGTGTTGAGCTATGGCTGCAGGAGTTATCCTTGGTTTCTTTTGTTTTACCTTCTGTTTTCTAAGCCTGCGTGATTTTTCTTGATTCACAGCTTTGAGCTTTCTGTCATAGCCCTGAGGGATAGAAATCTACTTCTTAATGAAAGCTGAGATTCTCGTGTAATGATTTCCATTTGGGAGCTGGGGCTTTAGGAAAAATATCCGTTATCACAAGACATTATCAAGAAACATCACAGGAGAGTTGGCAATGTTGAGTTTAGGTTAGGTATGAAAGGCTTTGTGGGAGGCTGGTAGAAAATATGAGTCTGTGGTTTACATCAAGTTTAACTGGATCTTTCTGAAACTTTTAATTGCGCATATCAGCATGTGGATGGAAAATAGCTTGATTGGCATGTCAGCTTGGCAGGGTCTGGAAAAGGATTTCTCTTATCTGTGCCAAGAGCTGGGAGAAAGTAAAGAAAAATTCAGCAGTCATATGATATGGCTCATGCAGAGCCCCTTTCTCCTTCCCACTCCTCGATGTGGCTGATTCTCTTTTTACCTTCCTGCCTTTCTCTTTTCCCCTCTACAGACACCAGAACAATTCCCACTGCTGCCTCTAGACTACAACAGGGAAGACAGCTGTCCCAAGAGACTTTTCAGTTGCGTCACCAGTTCCTGTCACCCTTCTTGGCTTCAGCTGTGGCATTTGCATCAGCTCTGCTCTGGCAGGATCTCACTGCACCCAGGCTCAGGCAATCCTGCACCATGGCCCCTGCCACCCTCACCACCATGGACTGCAATAGTCTAACATGAGCTGAAGTCCACCTGTTGCTTTTTACCTCAAGCTTCAGCTTTGGCTAATTTGAAGGAGGTTTTTAAGGATGAAGAATGAGGGGTTGCTGCTAAGACAGATAAGAGTGAGGTGATGTTAGTGTCAAAGAAGGTGAAGGTTCCTCTTGGTCCTGACCTGCCTTCCCTGGTCTCTCCTGGCTCACTGTTTCCTTCCCTTGCTCTCCCAACAGCTGCACTGACATGCAGGCTGGAGCAGACGTGAAGGTGTATGTGGGAAGGACATGCTGCTCCCATAACAAAGGTCATATAGTATCTGTTGTTGTTTTCTTTGTGAAGGGTGACAGATGTCCTCGAGCCCTTGTGGGAGGAAATCTGCATCTGGTGACTGAAGTTAAAAAAGAAGCACAGATGTGCTGCTTTAGATGTGTTTCCTCAAAATTGCTAAGTGTGCCTGTGCTGCTGAGGATCCATCAGATGCCCAAGGCATGCTGGGTTATTCCTAAACCTGATGGTGTTCTGGCCTCACTACTACTTTTCCTCTTCTCACACTTTTTGGCAAGTCTGTTCTCGAAATTGTATTCACCATATTCAATTTCTGAAATAATTTATCTGATACTTATTTTTCTAAAGTAATCTATCTTATCTGACCCTGCTGACAGGTCTGGAGGCTGAGCAGTTTCTTTTCCAGGAAAGGAAGATTGGGCAGTGCTCCTTATCAATCACAGCCACAAGCCACTGTTCTGAGCTGTAGTTTTCTTCCTTGGGTCAGACATTTCCCATTGGGGTGCCCTGTGGGATGAGCCCCAGTGCTTGTTTTGGGGTTATCCAGGCAGGTGGGAATGGTGCCTCTGGTACCTGCTACAGACAGAGCTGGCAATTAAATGCCAGCAGGATTGAGCTGTGCCATATCTTCATAAACTCAGGAACTGTCCTCTAAGGGCATGCAGGTTGAAGGGGTTTTAAGTGTGTCACATGCATGTTGGCAGCAAATCAGTTTGACTGAATGGAGCAAAGATACACACTCAGAGCCAGTGTACTCTGAATCCTGCAGGACACCTGCAGCTCCTCACCAGGGCCTCATGGCAGGAGAACAACGGATTTAGCTAAATTAGGTGACGTCTTGGCTGCAGAGCACTGCAGTGAGATAAAAAGAGAAATTCAAATCTGACTGGTGTCTTGGCTATGATTTTTCATTATAATTGCTGAAAACTCCCTTCTGTGGGCTGCATCGTGGCCATTGCTTGTTAAGGGAGTCTCTGTGTCTTCTGCTTGGTCTTGACTGTTTCATGACTCACCTTTTAACAGATTCACCTTCCCCATGTGACAAGTAACATTCAGAATAGGAGAGAGGCTCATTAATGGATGTGAATATGTGGCAGGCATGGCACTAAGATGTCAGACACAAATCCAGCCATAGCCTGGTGGCTGCAAAGAAAGAAAAGCTGAGTGACAGGACAGCCTCTCCCAGTCATTTCCTTGGTGGAAATCTCCCATAAGAAGTATTCAAAGTGCACTGGGAGGCAAATGGATGAGACAAAGCTGATTTTTATATCGAACAGGCAATGCAGGGCTACTGTACTGATTGTATAATTCATTTTTATATGTAGTTCAATAAAATCCCCAGGGATAGCCTTTTTCAGCATTGAGGCTTGGCTTGCCATTTGCTGACTGTCAGAAGCTTTAGTGATTCTTACTCAGCAATGGAGGAGGCCAAATGGGCCAAAAGAGAGGTGAAAAGCTCTTCCACTGGGTAAGGGAATTACCTTCATCATTCAAAGTGCCATCTCCCAAAGCTTCTGCTTGAAAATCCCTCCCTCTTCCCAGAACAATTCTGAGCAACTTCATTTGTAGGAGGAAAGCCACTCAGAGCAGGTTTTCTGTGAGCCCTCATCCATGTCTCAGGCATGGCTTGTAGTGATAAAAGGTAAACATGTGGTCCAGAAACCCTGCAACATGAGCTGCAGCAGATATCCATGCTCCTGAAGGCTCTTCCCACACCTTTCTCCTGCCTCTTCCAGGGAGACCGATGGAGAAATAATTTTGTCTGGTGAAAAGCTGTCCAGGAGGGCTACAAAGCCTCCCATCACTTGTGTTTTCCTTCCTGTTCCCAAGCCCTTTAGTGTGGATTTGTCCACACAGAGCCCTGAGAGCAGCATTGGCACAGCTCTGGGCAGCTCTGCCGCGTGTCCCAGCAAACACGGCTGCTCCTGCAACAATGCCCAGAGGATATCTCCACCCAGGGACCTGAGCTGATTCCAATCCTGGAACACTGAGGAAACAATTGAAAGCTTTCAGGCTTAGGTAAAAGGACTGGAAAAGGCCCTGAAAATGTGGAATGGTAGGAATTAAGTGTGAGCATCCTGAAGAGATCCTGTTTAAGTGCTGGCACAACAGGCCTCCCTGACATGAACCACCCTCACCCCCCTTAGGGATATTTTCTAGACAAAAACACAAAGAAAAAACCCACTCAAAGGACCCCAAAACTGGTTGCTAGCACTAGTTAGTCTCCCCCTCCACAGATGTGCTCGTGCATCCCTGCTCACACCGCTTTGCAGTGATCCAAGCAGGCTTAGGTGCACATACTGAAGTTCCCAAGATGGTGTTGGCTGCAGGGTCACCAGCACTGCCTCAGTCTGTCACTGGGATGGGGTCTGCAATGGTGGAAGCAGCTCTGAGTTTCCCTGGCTCATACAGATCCTTCAAGTGGCCTTAAGAAACTTGATTTCTGACAGAAGATGTCCATGCCCAGAGCCAAAATGTGAGGCATTTTAAAGGACTTACTCAAACCCACTATGACTCATGCAAAAATAAAGCATTTATAGATATGAAAAGACCATTTATCCCCTCTACACACAAACCCATTTTTTTATCCTTTGCACATTGTAAGATCTTTGGGAAAGGGGACTTGTTGTTGCTCTCAATTCAAGGCTTTATGACCATGTGGTATCTAATTTTCTCCTGAACAGAAATAATGGAAAAGCATCTTTCTCGGTTTTTTCTTTTTTTTTTTTTTTCCTCTCTCCAGCAATTCAGGCTATAAGATGATTAAAATTATCAGGATTTTCTCTTCATGTTTTCTAACGTAAATATATAAAATATCATGACTGGGAGGGCTGAAAAATTGTCTATGAAACAATAGATTGTAGCTGACAGATTAAGGCTTCATATCCTAGATAATAGTCTCTTAATCTGTTCATCAACTCAGTGTAAAAGAATTTCAAAATATTAATAAAATATGAAGTATTCTTTAGAACTCCCACAACCTCCAGCACCTGCAGAGATGAGATCCAAACCTCAGTCTGCTCTCTAGGGACGGCAGTGTATGTCTGCTCAGACAGTGTTGGCAGAGGGGGTGAGCTGGGGACAGCATGCCCTTCTCTGAATGCTGATGCCACAGGACAATGCTCCTGTCAAACACTCTCTGAAGGACTCTATCCAAGATTTATTTTTCCTTCTCTAAATATCTTTTTAAAATCACTGCTGCTTATTTTTACAGCCTTCCCAGAGTCCTCTTTCCCCAGCTTGTTTATAGCTGGAAGGCCTTTGCTTATTGCTCATCCTAATCACTTGCATCTTTATTTTGCCACACTGAACCTACTGCCCTCACCCGTCTCCACTTCCTACTATTGATTAGCTTTCCTTATGGATCTCTTTAGGTGTTTAGCTTTTCTTTCTGTTCACAGTTACCAGGATCACAGACATGTTTCCAGGATTAACTCTTACCTTGCAGAAGGATCTCTTTTCCTAAGACAGCCAAAGCTGTCTCTACCTTACCATCAGCCTTTACCTCTGAAGCAGAGGCAGATGACCTCAGTTTGCTCCTGATTAAGGGCAACATTCACTGGTTTTCGCCTGTGAGGTGACCATGGGGCATTGGTCCCTGGGAATCAAGCCTCCATACCTGGCCTGTCTATGACCTAAGGGCATCATAAGCTGTGGCACTGCTTTTCACCATGCACCCTTCCTTCTCACTTCCCCCCTCTGCCTCCAGCCATGGCAGTTTGTCTGAACAGTTTTTTGAATTTGAATTTGTATTTTTTTCCTAGAAGCCCTTTTGAACCACTGATACATGGTTTTACTTTTCCTTCACACTGATGTAAAGGCTGGCAGTGTCACATCCTTGGCATGTGTAAAAACCATATCCTGAATTTCTCGCAAAAAAGCTATATAGCATCCATCCTTACATTACTTGCTTGACCACAATATTTTCCCAATCTCTATGCTTCCTTGGCTTACTTGAAGTATGCTTCTGATTCCAATCTTAACAATGAGCTACTGCTTCCACATTTGTTTAGTTTCATATACGAGAGGCAAGCACAAGCTCTTGAGCTCCTTATATTTACAATTCCTCAGTAATTTTCCCACCTTATCTGTTTATGTCACCTGCACATGATAGGTATTTTAATGAGGGTATTCTAATGCTAACTCAGCATTTATTTTATTTATTCAGGTAATGTGCAGTAAAGCATGTTGCTAGTCTGCATTGTCCAGTACAACATATTTTCATTCTCTGCCAATTGCTAATTGGGTAGCACTTGCCCTAGCACTACTATTTTCATTCCTTACAAGTATCTAAGTTGCTAACCAAGTTGTTTTTCTGTACTAGCAGGTAATTTATTTTTCTCCATGGAGATAAACACATAGCACTCTTATTCATGCTGTTTCATCATTTAAAAATACTAATTATCTCAGAAATCCTGAGGGTTTTGCCTGATTCCTCATCCTCCCCAAGTTCCTCATGAAATCCTCTAAACGTAAAAAACTGGTTGTAGACTTCTAAAAAAGAAAGAATGTTTACATCTCACTGGTGAGGGTCACTTACTAAGATTATCTTGCAAAATGAAATCATGTAGCATGCATTTATATTTTGTCATTCTTCAGAAAGTGCTTTTGAACCTTCTATTATAAGGGCCATAATAAGTAGGAGGACCTCATATATCACTGAAACGTATAACCCCAGACATAAAAACATGGCAGTTCTGAACATCTGATCCTCATAGGCTTCCTCTTTAATGAACAGAGAGGTAGATTGAACACACAAAATTACCCTGCAGTCAGTATCTCACTAATTTCCAAAGAAGGTGATCTGAGCTCCAGATGTACCCAAGTGTCTTGTATCATTCCTGGAGGCTAAAAAACAAGGAGTTGTAACATTGTGATGCCATCTTGTCTATCTGGGCAGCACAGACAGCCTCAGTTCTACGACTCATATGATATTTGTGCAAAGAAGGGGAAATTATCTATAAAAAAAGAAAAGGAGAAAAGGTGCTTCTACAAATCCTGCCATATGTATCATTGGGTCAGTTAATTCCTGTCTGCACTCTGAGATAGAGCTGTATCTCAGCCTTACAAAAGGAAACATTTACAGTCTGTTTTGCAGATCTGGTTGTTTTCTGTTAAGTCAGCTCCTGTACCCCTTTTGCCAGCAGAACTTTCTGACTCATAATGCCTGCTAACTTTGGCTCAAGCCTGGCTTGGCACTCTCTAAAACCAGGGAGTGTCTCCAGTGACTTCTGGGGACATTGCTTCCATCCTGGATTCCTCACCCTCACCACAGAAACATGCTACCGAGCATCATGACTCTATTTAATTTTTTTTTTTTCCCCCTAGAATTAAGTTTTTGTTGTTTGGGTGGGGGTTTTTTGGTTGTTTTTTTTTTTTTTGTTGGTTTTTTTCCCATGACTGAAGGAAACCCCAGCTCAAAGTGGCTTGTGGGACAGTGTCAAAAGGAACATGCTGAATTTTTTTCTTTCTCTTCTTTGGAGTAAAATATTCTCAGGGGCTCTTGGATGCCCTTCCTTTTCACTCCCAACCCTAAATGAGGCTGTTGGGCAGTGTCAGCTCTGCTGTTGTGCTCTGCCCGCAGTCCCATGAGTACCCAATGGAGTGACTGATACTGCAGCCTCTCCTTATGTGCACAGACCCTTTGAAGTCACTTCAAAGAGGTTGTTTGCAAAGGGGCTGCAGGTACCAGGCGGTTAAATATGGCCAATACCGTCTCGACTGTTTAACGATTCAAACATTATTTCTTATGAGCAAACAGAGGCTTTTTTTTATATTGTTGACACTGATCCTCTAGCTTAGCAAAAGGCACTCGTGCAACATTTTCTGCCTCAATTTATCATCTGCCCTAGGCATTCGTTGCACTTTGCTCATCATTAGGGAAGAAATAAAAGCCATTCACTAATCCCCAAACCACTTTGTTCCTCTATGGCCCTTCAAAGAGCAGGGCCCCTAAATGGTGATTAAGGACTCTGGAGACCCTTCTCAAGAGAGATTCCTTTGCGTCCCCATATCAGGTAGAAGGGATCGAATTCTCAGGCTGGGCAGTTTTTTTAATTAATACCATGGGACTAAAAATAAAATAAAATAAAATAAAATAATTATATGGGGCTTTTAACCTTTTTATAGGTTTTTTTATGCTACCTTTAAATAAAACCAACTCTCTCTGCTCAGTTTGTGGATTGAGGGTGATGGAGTTAATCTGCAGGCTGAGGCAGAGATGGCAAGGGTAGGAAGCCAGGCTAAACTCAACCTGGCCTCCCGCTGAAGAAGCGAGAAGCCTTGTACCCTCTTGCCCTTGGTCCTGAGATGTTGCCTGCCCAAAGGCAGAGGAATTTCAACTCCTCCAGCAACACGGGGATAGGAGAGGCCAGGGTTTGTTCTGAGCCCCAGCCCTGCAGCATCTGCCGGACACAGGGCTTTGAGGGGGGTACGCTGCATCTCCAGGGACAGCTGCTCACGTGTGGAGCATCCTCTCCTCAGCCCTGGGTGTTTGCTGATGGACATGAACCCTCAGCACCAGCAGCTGTGGCAAACACTTGATTTTCTGCCCCCTTGGTGCAAGCTGAATTTTCTCATGTATGTGTAAATTGTGGTGGAAAAAACCTGACATCTGTGGTCATTTGCATGGGTGTGAATTGGGGGCTGGGTAGGAGTTCAGCAGAAAATACCCACCCCAAAAGTGGGAAAATTTAGAGGCCTCCTTTTTATTTTATGACATGTCTGTTTTTCATCTGTGTTTTTTTTCTTCCTGTTGGGAGCCCTTTCTCTAAGTTTGTGCCTGATGAATACTGATTTGAGACACAAACTCTAGTTAGAAGTTTTCTCTTATTCCCTCCCAGGCTGGATGGTCACATTTCTTTATTTTCCTTTGAGCACAGCAAAGCTGTTTTAGTTCTGATGCTGTTGTTAGAGGCTTGGGGGCACAGGTGCATGCGTGGGAGAGTGGAGGCATAGCCACAAGTTGGAACGCTCTTTATGTTGCTGTTAGGGAACTTCCCCCTTTTACGTCCATCCCCAACCAGAGAAAACGCAGGATTTCAGAAGAACCCCTGCATGACAATAATGAAATACGTTCCATCTCTTACAGCTGGCTTCAAAAGCTCAGCGCGGTAGAAAATTGTGATGAGTCAGTAATACCCGTGAAATGGAAATAATTGACATGGTTCTTCTTATGGTAGTGTTTCTAGGGCTGCTTTGTTGTGAGTCTCCCTTTTAGGAGAACAGTGGGAAAGTCTTTTTTGCGAAAAAACTTTTGCAAAAAAATCCTCCTGGTATCAGTGTCACTCTTGTTTTACAAAAAAAATCATGAAGTCACCTTACAGGTAAAGGCAATGGTACTGGAGCTATAAAGGGGCTGTAGAGCTGCCACAACTTCCACTGGGATGGTGCAGGAGCCCTCAAGAAGTAACTCCCAGGGTGTTCTAGAAACTGGTGCTGTTGGTGCCTGTGGGAAGAGGAAGAGGGCAGTTCTGCAGCAGCAAGTGGGCTTTAAAGCTTCACTGTTACCGTAGTGAGTATCACGGTGCTTTGCCAAACCTTCTCCAAGGAAGACTTTTATGCATTTTGTACAAACCACTGGCTGACCTGCTAAGCTGTATTCTCCTCTCAAGTCAGGCCCTGTAGTGTAAATCTGGAGTAAGTGGGTGTGAGCCAGTGGAGGCTCAGCAGCCCCAACTGAGCAGAATTTGTCCCTCTGGTTTTTCTCACCCCTGGCGGATTCATCTGTCATTGGGAAGAAGCACAAACTTATAATTAACAGAGAAACAGGAAGGGAAGAGCAGAGTTCAAAGCTGTCTGCCAAGAGAAAGCGATCCCAACTGAGTCTCCCATGATTGTGTCTGGGATGACAATCGCAGCCCAGCACTTCCAAGGACAGCTTATTGTTGTGCCGTGCTCTCTGTCCTGAGCTGCCACTATTGTCTGCCTGCCTTGCCTCGCTTGTTGAGCTGTAAGTTGCCAACCCAAAATTAGGACTCTTCAGGGGCTAAAGGTCAACTGGCAGCTTTGTGATCTTTCTGAGGATGTGAGCTATAACGAGATCACAGAAAAGTTTTCAAATGATGAGCGATGCAGCGGTTGAAGGGGTTGGCTGAGTGATAAGGAATGGAGCAAAACTGGGGGGCTGATCCATTCCTCTGGGTACATTTCTATACAAGCGCCGGTCTCATTTCGTCCGTATAAAACAAGCCCGGTTTAACCTATTTAAAACGGGGTTAAAAGGGGTCATAAATCTCTACAGGAGCTGAGGATCCGCAGAAAACTCGATCTGATCTCTTTTACATCTGTTTCAGGTTCTCAGCCTTATCTGCCTCAGCTGCCTTTGCTCTTTGTGGCCGCACACAAATGCCATTAAACAAAAGTCCTTTTGCCGGAGCTGNCCGCCTGATTGACATTGTAAATCTATACAGAGGGGTTGTTTGAGGGGAGCCCGTCAGATTGACAGTGTAAATGTGTAACACACACACACAGCCTGGGAGAGAGGAGCCTGCCGGCGGGTGGGAGAGCGCCGGCGGAGTGCCGGTCACACGGAGATTGAATTACAGCTGCATTAGATCAGAGCTGTGGGAAACGGCACCTCCTAAACACACACACGGCCGGCGNAGGCCGGGATGGGAAAGGCGGGATGGCAGCCCCGCTCCTGGCAGCTGGAGCGGCCAGGCTCCAGAGGGGATTTTGCTGGCTTTAAGCGATACTTTTGAAGATTTGCAGGTTTATAGCGTTTCACTGCCACTGTGGGGAAGAATCTTAAGACCACCGTCCCCCTCAGATACCAACCGCCCCCTAATCCTTTTGATTGGCCATACACTCCCCTGGCATCCCACGAACCTGCGGCATTAGAGCCTCCGAGCCGAGGGCCGGGGCGGGGGGAGCCTGGAAAACTGAAACATTTTAAGCTCTATTAGAAAGGGCAAAAAGTCAGCGGGCTTTGAAATGAACGCGCTCAGCAGGAGCGGTGGAAGCATTTCCAGGAGACAGCGGGAAGGCATTTGTTTTCTTGGCTGGCACCAAAGCGCCGGCTCGCCCTGCCGCGCACAATGCGCGGTCCTCTGTGGGGCCATCGCACCTCGGCACGGACCGACCCCCCTCTGCCCCCGCCCCTCCTCACCTTCCATCTCCCGCAAGAGGAACCGCGCTGACTTTGCTCTGCTGGGGCGGGAAGACCCTCCTTGCCCACCCCCCCTTTAATCGCCTCTGCACGTGTTCCCGAGGGCTGGATGAGCAGAAGTCAAAAAATGACCATAACGGCTCCTATCCACTAGACCAGATTTTTTTCAAAAAAATATTTGTTATTTTTATGCAACCAACTTTTCAGTACAGTATTTTTATTTTATTTTCCAGCGTCTCCTGCTTTGCATAATCCCTTCTCTGCCCAACTCTGCCCACAAACACTGGCCAGTCCATTTCTAATTTCTCAGCCTCCCGGCTAATTCTCACAAATAAAACTCAAGCCAAAGGGTGAGACAATGCCTGACATAGGAGCTGGGCCTCCACAGACTCCACAGATCCAGAGGGCAGCTTGCCTCCAGCTACAGGAAAGGATCTGACCTACATTTTACTGCACTTGAAGTCGCAGAGACTTACTGTGAGGCAGATCTGTGCAGCTTGGCTGAAAACCAGAGCAACTGGCAGCAAGTAGGGAGAGGCTTTGGCCAAGCCCATGAAGTTGTCTGGAAGTGGGAAAGATGTACAGGTATGCTATGAGTTGTAATGAGGTCCCTGCTATATAAAAAATGGACACATTTTTCTCCTGCTTTTCCCAGGCGTTTATAGACTGGACCGGAGGCCTACCATCTCCGCTGGTAAAATTTCCTCAGTAAAGGCAGACCCCTGGCACTGTCACATTTTGTCACAGCAAGCTGCAGACTGAAACAAGCAGTGAATGGCTTGTGCTCAGCATGAGGGGTACACAAAGGCTGCTACACATCCTCTGGAAAACCTCTCTGGATTCAGGTCGTTTCACCAGAGGGTAACTTCCCTGGCTTCAGGTCATTTCACATTTACAGACATATAGCTAAAAGCAAAAACCAGTCCTTAATTTCCATCTCTCTAACTGACCCAGGTCCTCAAGAACCTTCTAACAAAACCGTTCAAACTCATCCAGGTTGGCTGACCTGGCCTGGATAAGTTATTCCCTCAGCTGTGGTGGCAGAATTGCTGAGGTGTGTGGGATGGAGGGATGAAGAAGTGTTTGAATGGCAACTGCTTCACCTGTATCAGCTGCAGCCAGGTTCCAGCCTTGGGAGCCTGGTTCACAGCAGGGTGTCCTTTGGCATTAGGATTCCAGGCTGGCTGTCTGGGCTTGGCCAGTCTTCCATTATTAATCAGGTTGTCTGGTTGCTCTCCAGCATGGTTTTAGTCCAGTCTCCAAAATGCAGAAGGAATAAGGCCATTCTCTTTTGAGGGAAAGAAAGTTCAGCTGTGTGTATATAAGCTGTGTTGTGGCACTTGGCCTCATGAGCCCTGGTCTGTTTATTTAAGAGTATAGACGTAGTTCAGGTAGAGTAAGCCCAGAGCTTTACAACAGGGGTTTGCTACTCCCAGTTCACAGACAACCTGCCACCTGACAGGCTCTGACACTGCTTTGGTTCACAGGAAATTAAATCTCAAGACAGAGCCTGTCTGACTCTGAGGAAAATGTCCTGTCCAGTGCATCTTTTTCTCAGTCCCCTTGCTAACAGGCCAGCCAAGGTCAGGGAAAGACACATGAAGATGGACAGATCTTTTTGCCTCCTTCTATAAGAGATGTCTGTGTTACTCACTGTAAGGGGATCTCTGAGCTCTGACTGCTTGCAAGCCTCATCCCCACTGGGTTTCTTACTACCTATCCAGAGTTCCTTACAGCGCTGTCTGCTGCAGTATTTATGGGGCAAATATACAATATACACACTCAATTACATCATGGTTGTTTATAAGTATCTTCACTTCTGTGAAGAGTGTAAGGATAGTTCCAGAAATTGTTGCAGACCCCAGATTCATTTAATTTTGGTATTCACACTCTATTACACTGATGAGACTTGGAAAGATGTGTGGGCCAGCGTCCCCACTTCTGTATCGTTAATCTGCAGTATCTGCAATGGGTGCATCTGTGCTTTCACTGACCAAATCACTGCTTGATCTTGTCATTCTTCCAGGCCTAACCTTGCTGGAGGAGATCAACCCAACTTTCTGGTGAAGCTCATGCAACATGTGGGAGAGCACTGGGGAGCAGATGCCCCACTCTTTGGCCCACAGCCAGGCTTTGTCCAGCTAGCTGTGGACACAGCTGTGTCCACACTAGCTGTGTGAAGATCTTCTTGCACATAGACAGTTTCTTGTTGCAGTCTCCGAGCTCAGCCTTGGACTCCTAGCAGTGAAGACATTACTCCTTCAAGATGACCCTATAGGACTAGAAAATCTTGTTCAGTTACTCAAAAGCCTTTATTGGAATGAGAGGAGGTGCTTCTCCAGCTTGTTGACTGATTTGGGGTTTGTTTTTGCTCGTTTGCTGAACAACTCTCTGATTCTGATCCCTGCTACTGTCACCCAGAGGTAACACTACGCTGGAGATCTGTGCACCTCTGTGAAGGGGCTGCAGGGCAGAGAGGGATTGCTTCCACCTTCTTGCAGATGCTGCTAAACAGTTTGTTGTCCTGAAAAAGAGAGAAATCATTTCTTCAGAAAAATTTGCTAGTTGGCAGCAGATTATTGCAGAAGACATTTTGTTGTACATAATGTACACAACAAAGACTGTGAAAAAAACAGAGGCTTTTACACTGTGCAAGTTTTATAGTCTGAAAATTCTTCATGACTTTATGAGCCTTTTTCATGGCTTTTATGAGAGGTAACCATTAAACAAGGTGGGAAATCAGAGCTATAGATGCATTTGAGCCTCAGCCATCCTGACAGGTGTTGGCCTTTGGGTGAGAAGGTGCTGATGCAGCGTGGCAGGGCAGGAGGCAACACAGGGTCCATTTGCAGTTCTGCAGAGGATGATCAAGGCTTACAGTGCAAATAACTCACCTTTGAAATTCCAGTGCCATCAGGACTGAATCAGTGTAAATCCAGAAACTCTGACACAGAAGCTTTCTGTGGAGCCTTTGTGTAACAACAATTCCTCAAAGCAGAACTCTTTCCCAAATGGGATTTTGGACAGAGAAGTACTTCAGTTTATTTTGATCATTTAATTAATTTACTTTAAAACATAATTAAAATAAAATTGCGGTTAAATAAATAGTTGTGAACTTTCCCTAGATTATGAAGTTGCCAACATTTCTGTGAATACAGTTTGGAATCTGCTCAGTGTCAGGAGTCCTCCAACCCTTTTAACTTCAGAGAAGACCCACCCAACTGAAATATCAAGAAATAGCATGATGTTGTTCTTCAGATAAGTTGAATTTATTGTGTCTGGATGAGATCCTGGCTCTTCATTTAACTGGAACGGGTAAATTTTCTCCTTGCTTACTGCCTGCTTGCAATATAATTTCTCTTTTCATTCTCACAACATGTTAAGGATAGACAATTGCATTTTGTGTTGGGGCTGCTCCAGTTTTCATGGGAGATGCAGCAGTTCAGCTAGGGAACAATCCACAACTGTGACTTCTTTGCAGGACTCTCCTATCTCACATAACCACTGATCCCTTTCTGAGCTGAAAGCAAACCTCCGTGTGAAACACATTGATACGGCCACCTCAGCACACCCCTTTTTTTTTTTTTTCCCAACCTGAATTCCTGCTGGCTCCCAATGCAAATCATTTCAGTCCTGCTTCACAATAGAGCAGGAAGGCTTTCCACTGGAAAAGCATTCAGTTTTGAAAGTGCTTGTGGTGCTGGGGAAGCTCACAGGTTGCAGCCAAGCAGGGCAAGATCACACTTCCAGGAAAGTATGACTAACCCGATTTCCACATTGACTTAGCACACAGAGTGCCCTGGTAAATATAGCACCTCAGAGGTCATAGGGATGGGGTGCTGGGGGTAGAGTTCAGTTAATTTATGTCCAGGCAGTGCACATCAGGGGATTCTGCCCTTTGATGTCAACTCTGTTATTGGCACCAGCTCGCTGGGGGAGTGAGATTAGTGAGTGTGCACTATAAGGTTTCAGGGCAGGATGTTGTTTCCTGGATGGGCAGAAATGGGATGGTGTGCCTGTCAGAGGTGGTGGCCTGCTGATAGAGGAAAGTTTGTGGTGGGGAGGAGGTTACCAATGAAACAGCTTGTTTCATTGGTGACCTCCAAGGATGGTGAGGCACTGGAACAGGTTGCCCAGAGAAGTTGTGGACATCCCTGGAAGTGTTCAAGGCCAGATTGGATAGAGATTTAAGAAACCTCATCTAGTGAAAAGATCCCTGGCAGTTAGGATGAAACTAAATGATCTTTAAGGTCTCTTCCAACTCAAATCATTCTGTGATTCCATGATTCTGTGATTCTATGACATCTGCAATTGCACACTCCATGAGCTGTTTAACCCCCCTTGGTCTCCAAAGGCTATTTACCAGGTAGCTGTTCCACTGAAAATACCAAAAAAGAAGACATCTTGTGTGACAGTTGAAGCAACAGAAGTGCAATCTAGTGATTAGGGCAGGTGCAGGACTGACAAGTGGTCTTTCTGGCAATGGTTTTATTCCTGGCTTTACCACAGCCTTCCTGTGTGCCTGGCCAGGAACTACAGGGCTGGCCAGCATGAGCACATCTGGGCACACACTGGGAGCAAAGCTCCAAGACTTCAGCCAGAGCACTGGGAGCAGGACTTGGCTCTTGGAGCAGCTCATGAACTGCTCTCACAATCCAAGCCAAGGAGAGTGAGGCCATCACATGGCCTCTTCTGGGGCAGAGATCTGCAGAAGGGCTACCATGGGAATGTTGTCTCATGATGAAGGGGACCCAGGCATCAAGTCAGCCACGACATCACTGCCTCTAGGCAGCCTGACTGGGGTTGGTGCAGCTGGGACAAAGCAGGATTTTGAGTTGTGACTTTCTGATCCCAAATCTGGGGCAACAGATCAGCATGTGGCCTCCTCCCCTGCACTTGCATTTCCACCTCATGTGGTCACAGTGGAGATTACTGGACTTGGGAGACCAAGTGCCCTCATTCAAGCACACCTTAGGGGAAGGAAGGAAATGGAACTGAAATGCAGACGGTCATTTGTGCTCTAATCAAAGGGGCTTCACCTTCTGCTCTCATCACCCTCTGGCTGAATTTCATCTCCATGGGAAGGATAAGTGAGGTGAGTGAGGGAGGGACATGGTTCAGAGGCAGTGGCCACTATTTATACCCATTATACGTTAAAGGTGACCGCTCTGGCCTGCCCATGTCCTCCTCGCTGGCCGCCTCACCAGGCTCAGATAACAAACAGCCCTGGCTGCCCTGCAGATCTGTCGCGGGGATTATCTGCTCGTTTGATGTGACATTTAGCTGGTCTCAATCAGAAATCTGACCACATCAGGTTTGCATTAGCTTGTGTGGAGGTAGTAGTTTCACATGCTGACATGGTAGCAATTAAGTAAGTCGCTACTGGTTCTTACCCCAGGGTACAACTTTGTTTTGTTCCTTGCAGATTAGTGAGGCTGCACGAGTTTCCACATAGTTTTCTTTCCTGTAGACCCTGGCTATTTCATGTTGAACCCTCTGGGACCATTTATTAGACCACACAAAGAGTAAGTATTTCCCAAAGAGGCCAACGGTGTTCCAGACCTCTTGCATGGCCTGTTATAAAAAATATTATGAATCTTAGCAAGGGAAAGAATTGCATTAAAGCCAAAGAAACCAAAGAAACTACACAAATGAAGGGAATGAAATAATTTTGAATGGCAGGAACAGAAATATATATCTCTTCCAAAATGCATCATTATGTCTTTCTTGACATGGGAGGTGAGAGTGAGAGAGAGCACCTCCTGAGTCCCCCTTCATTTCCTCCCTTGGCTTCTTGCCCTGGTCAAAGCCACAAACCTCTTCTCCTCTTCATGTTAAACCTTCCTGAGGGACCCAATTACGGGTTCTCACATCAGCCCACTGGGAGAACCCACGTTTATTTTATGACTGAAGCTGAAGGCCTGACATGCGGGAAGGGGTTGGTGTGCCCCTCCCTTGGAAACAGCAACATACTATGAAAGAAAGAAGTTCACATGAAAAAAAAGTGAGATGCATAAAAGGTATAGCCAATCAAGATGAATACACACACACACAAGCAACTGTCTGAGCTGAAACTCAGCCTCTTACCACTATGAGAGCAAATACTTTCACAAGACAAGCTGCTTTCAGATCAAGTTTTAGTATGTGACAATTTTTCATCTTGGGGACCACATACCTCTGTGTGGCAGCTGAAAAACCCTATGTCTTGTGGATGCCATATGAAATTATTGCTGTTCATGACTTTCTGGAGTTCCCTCCTACAATATTCTGAGGCAGTCATGCAGAGGAAGTATCTTATTCCAAGCTCATTGTGTTTCTCTTAGCATTTGCATGAGTCAAGACTGAATTATTTTCATGTGAATTGAGGTACAAAATTCACATCCATTTATTCCAAAAATGTAAAATTCCATAGCCAAAGTTTCTTCTTCAATCTTCTAAACCAAACCATAAAAATACAGGAAGAAGAAAAATTAATAAAATAGCAATTTGCTGCCTGGCCAAAGGCAATAGATCATCACGTAACCCAAATATCACCTTGTTAACATCCACTAATTTAACATCATTAAGTCATTTCACAGCAGGCTGACATTTATTAATCTCAAATATATAGAGAGTCTCTTTGTAAGTGACTTACACTTAGTAAGTGACTTATACTTACACTTAGTGACTTAAGCTACCGTTGTTATTGGATGACTTGTGCAACTCCTCTATGCTGAGTGTCCTGAAAGCTCTCTGAAGAGCTGTCATTGCTCATGCACAGGACTGGCCCCAGACATTGGATGCTTGGCATTTCCACAAGCACAGCTAAGCAGAGGGAGTGGACAGGCACAGGGAAGTCACTATGAGTGTTCTCAGCTCTGATGCCTACGCTTTGGAGGGCTACAACACACAAATACAGCTAACACATGGAGCAAGGAGGCTGGTGTTTCTAACAAGCTCAGCTTGGATCTTTGCAGCAATTGTCACAGCAGCTGTTAAGTCTGTAGATCTTTTGAAAGGCAAACATTATAGCTGTGTGTTTGTATGATAGCAAATCCAGCTGTAAGCCACCAGCTGAGGATTTTCCTGAGCGAGTGAATGGCCTGCTGCAGAGACCTGACTGCTGTCACGTTTTTTAGCTTGTGAAGTGACGCTCCTGCCACTTGTGCCTCTCAATGCAGCTGGCAAGTGAGAAGCAGTTCAGTGCCATGCAGCTTTCCTCTACTGGTACATACTCCTGACAGGCAGTCTTTGGCACTACTTGGCAGAGGTGTCCGCGTCCAGGCTGGATTTCCACAGACCCAATTCTGTCTCTATCGACACCTGGAGGGTGCTGAGCTCTAAGTCAGGAAGGTCTCAGCTCCAGCAGTTGCAAACTCTCCCTACCCAGGAGTCAGTCCATGGGCTTCTTAGCTGACAAAGTGTATTTTAGCTGGCCTGCATCAAACTCATCCACTACCAGCAGCAATGTGGTGGTGTGAACAAGGCCTCTGGGAAAACAGCCACAGTCCTTGGTGGACTTGTCCTGGTTCTTCACAGCAGGAGTTACCTGTTAGTACTTCCTGTACACTGCTACACCTAGGCTCTGTCTTGGGAGCACTCCACCTCTTCCAGCACCATGGAATCCTGAGGACTGTTTGTCTGTCTCTGTAATTAATAGGACTATCTCTGACATTAGCAGGAAAATGGCTATTTTTATATTCTTGTAGCACTTAAACTAGGAAAGCATTGTTGTATCAAGGAACACAGTGTGTGTGCATGTGCCAAGAGATTTCATGGATAACATAAATACTATGGATTTAATGCCCTCCTCCACAGTTTCACCCACAGACTGAAAAGCAACACAGAGCATTTTCCATGTTAGTGGCCTCAAATCCAAACAGACTCCTTGTCTTCCTCTTGGTTGAAGTTTAGATGCTGTTTTTCTTTACAAAGACACAAGTGACAAAGGCTCCAATAAGCACAATTTCAATGGCTTTCTAAACTTATCCCATGACAGAGCAGGCGTGTTGTATTTTGTTGGGCTTACAGGGTATTAAGACAAAATCAACTGACAGTTCAAAGGAGGCTGGGAACAGAAATTCTTTTTGCATTTATTATACTATTCGTGGTATGGTAGCTACCACTTACATTTCTTGCTGTTTACTTTTCAAGAGGTCAACAACCAGTGTCTGCAGGAAGGATGTCCCTGGGAATTATAATATTCTGACTGTGTGGTTCCTTCCAGCATCTTCTGTCTTTTACTGGCCCAAGGTAGTTACCATCTTTTCGTATTTTCTTCACTGCATCTTAAATTATGTATATATGTATATATGTTTCCCATTAGCCAAAGCCCCTCCTCCCTACTGCTTATGAGAAAGTGTAACAATGATGATATTGACTTCCAGTTTTGAGCCACAAGATTGATATTCCTCCAAAGTAAATACTGGCCTTGGCGGTGCCACAGTCAATATTTACTTTGAGTAAAATAAATCTTGCTGACAACCAAAACCTGAAGTCAATATTGGCTTGCTGTATTCCAGCTGGTATAAAGTAATCAGCTTCCTTTATAATACCTGAATGCTTTATGCAAATATTTTCAAGTTAAAGGTGGATTCTGCATTCCTGTGGTTGTAAATGCAGTACTGAAACCATTCCCCCATTTTCAGTCATCACAAATCTGAGAACTCTCCAAGAGAGAGCATGAAAGCTCTCCTATCTCAGAAACAATCTGTGAGTGACTGATTAACTATCTCATCTGTGTACTTACTCTGAGAACAAATACTTCAATGTCTAACAGTCTTCCAAATCCTTAAGAGAGGCAAAGTTTGGGAAAAAAAAAAAAAAAGGATTACCTTTTACTAGAGCAGGCAGTATAACTGAGAAAGTGGGTAAACTGCATACGCAAACTGTAGATCTAAATATATGGACTCTTCCAGAAAACCCTGCATTTTATTTATACCATTATGTCTACAGCAATATCATTGCTACTACTACCTCTAAGGATTGAAATAATATCTTCCTCCTAATCCACAGGGAAACCTTTTAGTACTCAAAATAGGTGCTTTTTAAATGGAGTTTCTTTGGCAACCAAGTTCCAGCAACCATCTCATTTATCTGCTTTGCTGTTTATGTATTTATTGATCAGATACTCCAGGTTCAATAATGTTGAAGCCTGTTGGCTACCACCCACCACCTCTGATGAATGGCAGATTCAAACAAATGGATATACTACAGGCTTTATGTGAACCTGGTGAAGAAAAGGGCCCTAGATTGGTTGTCCTCCATTGGCCATGCCAGGGGATTTGATCTGGGTACTCAGTGTGCCCAAGCCCTCTGCTCACTGCAGCATCTTCTGCTTCCTGCCCACATGCCAGCCCATGGGTGCAGGCAGCAGCACCACGGAGCAAACCAGCAGGTACAGATTCTGGGCCAGAATCTGGATGTAGAGCATTATTCCACAGAAAACAAGGCTTGATTAATTCTGCTGACCATGGAAAAGCACCATTTAAAAATTTTTTGTGTGTAACCAAGTATAATGTACCAGTACACACACCAAAGGAAAGTTGAAATGAGGTCGTTCATTTAATTTGCAGTTCCAGAAGGGGTGGGCATCTTCACAGAACATTTTGCAATTACTGTGACCAATGCACCCAGAAGCCTCTCTTTTAGCTGGAACTCTGTTCCTCTGAAGTGACTGTTGTAGGCTACTGTGGCCATGAAGTCTGAATGAAGCTCCCTCAGGCTTATATAGCCTTTGCATATCAGGACACAAATCATGAGCCACTTTCCATATTCAGTGAGAAAACAGGAAAAAGAACAGAGAACTTTTGAATGACTCACTGATGGGTTGGGGTTTTTTGTTCTAGTTGGAGCTTTTAATTTCCAAATATAAACACTGAGTTGCATGAACTAAAATATAATTAACTAGATTTAGTTCTGAAGAAGACTTGTAATTGTTACAGTGCACAGAGTTGCTTTGCTAGATTAGTTTTTCTTTGGTTCAGGTTATCTGTGCAAAGATGTTGGTGGTCCTCACATATTCTTAAAAGATATCTGAACAGAGCACTCACCACTCCCTGCAGTGCAATTCTGTCTGATTAGCAATCTCTCTGGGAGGTCAGTGTCTGGAGCAGTTTGTGAGTTGCATTATAAAAGAAATAAATAATAAAAAAATTATAATGTTTACAGTCAGTGGAAGACCACAGGTGCAAAAAGCAGCAGAATCTATCAACTGTTAGTGCTATGGTAAAGCCTAGTGTTCCCTTCAATAATACTGTAGCCATTCCAAAGGAGAGGGACGCTTTCCACCAGGAGGAGGAAGATCTGACAGGACATTGCTCAGGACTATTTGCAAAGATATAAACCTGGGGCCAAGTCAGGGATTATTTAATGGAAATAATGAAGTTAATGATGCACATGTGAATGCCTTCCATATTTCTACATGGCACCTTCCTCACTGGCCACCAGTTTCTCGAGTGAAGCAGGCCATGATGCAGGGTGGACTCTGCAGGTCTTTCCCTCTCTAAGCTTCTCCACATTCACAGTGGGTGAGCCTGACTCTGCCTTCCAACCTGCTAGAGCACCAGAAGTGCCTGCTCATCTGCAGAGGGCTGGGTCACCAGCATCCTCACCTCTCCTTAAATTCTAGCTCCTTATCTCATTGAAAGCTAGACTGCAAATATTTCCCCAATTTACTTACCAGAGCAATTGGAGCTACTGCAGGGATGTGCACTGTTTGTAAATGGCAAAAGCAGTTATGAGCAGAAAGCAGGATGTACATGATGGTACGAGGACACCCCCTCTGAAGCCTTGCACAATAACTCTGTAAAACTCTTCTTTCTATGACAGGAAAAATTACCCTGCATTTCTCTGGGCCAGCCATTCAGTCTATACCTTCAATAATGCAAAATATTGTGCTGTACCCTGAGTTGAAGAGGCTATCATGAGACAGGTAACCCAGAAAGGGGGTTCAGTTTCTAAAAAACCATGATTGGGGGATAACATAAATAACAACATCCAAGTATTAATGTGACTCTCATAGAGATGCCCTTTAAAGCTGAGCTGACTCACAGGGAAGCATTTCACTGTTTCCGAAACATAGGACTTGTTTTCCCCACTGAAAGGACAGGAAAACCCCAAACCAAACAGACTTGAGATATTTCAGTTCTCTGTAATCCAAGTGAAAGCAAAATAAAAGTGTAGAAATATTGGAATTTCCCAGAGGATGGAAATTTTTTGCCTAGCTGCCATCCCACAATGTCAAGGCAGACTGATAGCTCTTTCTTTGGGCCCTTTCCTTTAAATGTACCAGAGTTACAGGAAAGCACAGGCCGTACTTGCACTAAGCCTATGGTCATTAGCAGCACACCTCAGCTTTCACAAGCTTGTGCCTGGTGAAAGAGGAGCAAACACAGATTTGGACCGTGCCGTGTTTCTGGGTGAGTGCTCGGCAGCCGCCCTTCCATGTAAGAGGTCAGGTAGGGCCTGCCTCCTCCTGACCACGCTGTGCCTTGGCTGAGCCTGACGGCGATAGCGCCAGCAATTAGGCACTCCAGCCCATGGCTGAAAGGAGAAGAGCCCAGGCCCTGCTGTTCCCTCGGCTGAAATGAGAAGAGCCCCAGCCCTGCTGCTCTCATGGCTGAAATGAGCCCCAGCCCCGCTGCTCCCTGCAGGGGCTCCCTGCCCGCCCAAGGCCTCCCCTGCCCGCCGCAGCTGCAGCGCCCGCCCTTGCCCACATGCTCGCAGCTCCACTATTTTCCTCTGGAGAACGCGGAGAGTCACTCTAGACTAGCAGGACAAGGCCTAATAATGCCGGAGGGGCATGGTCCCAGGGCTTGCTGCCTGGGTGAGAAGGACAGGTTTCAGCCAAGGCAGCTGACATGGCACCAGGGGTCGGTGGGACCCTGGCAACTCCTACAGCTCCAGCTTGACGCCTGTGTGGGCAACATGCTGCCTTCATGATCTGAGGGGGCTCCAGTGTGTTCAGGATTTGAAAAACACCAGGGCTATGGGCAGGGGGATTTAACTAGAGATCGAA
>VYXD01011350.1:0-16466 GCA_013397195.1 Hylia prasina | reverse complement strand
CCTGGAGGAGGTGGCGAAGCGGAACTCCAACCGTGAGGCCTGGCTGGTGATCCACGGGCGCGTCTACGATGTCACCCGGTTTCTGGAGGAGGTGAGGCCTGGAGTGGGGGCTGCCCGGCCCGGCCCCTGGGGGCTGAGCGGAGCGGGGAGAGGCTGGGGGGTCGTGTGAGGCCGAGAGGGGCGCGGAGCGTCCTGGAGGCTCAGGGGCTGCCGTGGGGACAGAGATCTCGGGGTCGGGTGCAAGAGGAGGGGGCGAGCAGGCCCGCCGGGGTCTGGGGGTGTCCCGGTGTCCCTGGGGCAGCTCCCCGGCCCGGGCTGTGCGGTCTCTGAGGGGCCTCATGCCCGCGGTTCTACCTCCAAGGGACGGACGGGATGGCGGGTCACGGTGGCCCCGGCCAGCCGGAGGCAAGGGTTGTGCTGGGCTCCTCTGAGGCAATTCCAGGTTTCCCAGGAAATTTGTTCAGGCAGGTCCCGAGGAGGTGCAGGTTTCCTTCACTCACGGGACCTCACTGCGCATCTTGAAGGGTGAACGGGATCGGGGCACTTCAGTAGTTTGAATGTCAAGTCTGTAGGGGCACCCCAGAACTCGGAGGAGGAGGTGACAGTGATACCGCAGCCACCACTCTGCTGCCTGCCCAGAGGGGACCACGCACCGGGGGTTTGCAAACAATGCAGCTTCTGCCAAATCTCCAGTTCCCTTGGCTGTGGGGACAATAATTCCTTCAAGACTCACTGCTTTTGTCTTCTGTTTTTGAGAAGGTTCTGAGTGGTGTCCGAACTATTGAGATCTGGAAATGGAGTGGGAATAAACAGTAACAAAATAGTAATGCCTGAGGGAATGGCGTGAAGTTGTACCAGGAGAGGTTTATGTTGGATATCAGGGAAAAGTTCATCCCCCAGAGGGTGCTTGGCATGGCCCCGAGGCTGCCAGAGCTCCAGGAGCATTTGGACAACACTCTCAGGGATGCCCAGGGTGGGATTGCTGGGGGGTCTTTGCAAGGTCAGGGGTTGAACTCCATGTTCCCTGTGGGTCCTTTCATATTTGGGACATTCTGTGATTCTATGAAAATTTCAAAGGGTTTTATCCCAGCTTAAGATAACAGCAAAGACGTTGTGGCCTTTGCAGGGCAATGTACAAAGGTTGGGCTGAATCAGCTCCAAAGAAGACACTTCATTAAAATGCACGTGTTCCAGCTTGTTGGTTCTGCTGGTCTGAATTCAACTCTGGTTTCCCTCCAGGCCCACGTGGTTGAAGTCTGTGTGCTGTGGAGTGACAGAGCTGCTGTGGTGAGGGTAGAGGTGCATCAGGCAGGAGGGAGTGATCACCTGGCACCTGGAGGTTGCGCTTTGCTCTGCAGTATTTATTTATAAAGTTGGACACAATCTGGTTTCTTCTTTGGGATCAGAAAATGCCCAAATCACAGAATTGTCAAGGCTGGAATTCTCTCCCAGACCATGGAGTCTGAGCTGTGCCCAATCCCCACCTTGTCCCCAGCCCAGAGCACTGAGTGCCACGTCCAGGCCTTTCCAGGGTGGGGACTCCAACACCTCCCTGGGCAGCTCTTTCCAATGAACAACCCTGTCCATGACAAAATTCCTCCTGAATTCCAACCTGGCCCAGCTTGAAGCTGTTTCCTTTTGTCCTATCCCTGTTCCCTGGGAGCAGAGCCTGACCCCCCTGGCTGTCCCCTCCTGTCAGGGAGCTGTGGAGAGGCAGAGGATCCCCCCTGAGCCTCCTCTTCCCCAGGCAGGGCAGTTTGGTGGGATGAGATGTGCAAGGTGGAAGCAGGACAGGCTGGTGGGAGGGAGTTGTGGGTGCACAAAGCCGGGGAAGACTGGGTGAAAACTTGGAAAAGCAGTTCACAGCTGGTTTCTGAATAAGACAATGCTGGGTTAGGGTTTAGGAAGAGCCAGAATGAGCTGGAGGTTGGGACAGCAGTTTCAGGAGGTGCAAATCTTGTCGTACACTTGTCTCTGTGCTGTGATTCAGAGCATGGACACTGCAAGGGGGTTGAAGCTTCACTTCAATGTTCTCTGTAAGATGGAGTCTGGGACCTGCTCCCTGGGACACCTTTGGAATTATAAGTGAGCCCAGAAAAACACCAGTCCCTCCAGCAAGCCAGGTTTAGCAGTGCCCTGAGTGTCACCTTGAGATGGTGTTTCACCCTGAGATGATATTTCACTCTGTCCTTTCCAGGCCCTTTTTCCCATTTGTGTTTTTCTGACATAAAAAGACCTACTTGGACGAGAGAGAAGGAGAAGAATAAGGGCACTGTTGAGCTGTGCCAGCGTAGCTGACACAACACTGTGCTGTGCACCCTTGCTGGCACAGGGGAACTGTAGATCAAGGCCTAATTTATTGGCAGAAATCCTCTTTATATCTGTTACCCTCTGGAGTGCCGGGGAACGACGTGCAGCTGATGGGAACCAGGAGTGCCTGTCTGCTCTGGAAGTTGCAGTTGTCTGGGGAGCTGGTGCTGCAGAGCTCTGCGTGGGGCACGCAGCACTCGGGGTGTCCTGTTGTGTGTCCCCCTGTGCTCACTGGAGCAGGGGCTGCTGGGTGCCTTTCCTGGCCTTTGCTCACAGATTGTTTGGCTGGGATTGCTGAGCTACTGGCACGTCCCATGGGTGGGATTGTGCAATCCTGAAGAAGTCACCATTAAAGGCTGAATTTGGCTTCATGACTCCTGCAAATTTTGCACTGCAGGTCACCCAGCCCAAAATCTGTGTGCTGCTGAAGTGCAGACCAGTTAAGTTTCCAGTTCACATTATGTGTAGTAAGAGTAACAAGACATATGTCACATAACAAAATCTACTGAATTATAAGAACACAAGCCAAATCCAGGAGATGTGCAAAGACAGCAACTCAAGTGTTGCAGGTGTTTCTGGGAGATGCAGTCTCCTGTGCTTCAGAGAGCCTGTGAGTGCCTGAAATGAAATGGGATTATTTGAAAATCTAGGAGAGCCTTACGGTGATCTATTTTCTCCCAAATCTGGGTAACTGGACCACACCAGGATGCCTGTTATTAGTCCTGGTTGCAGTGGTCTAGATAAGCATGTGCAGGCTGTGTGCTCAGGGTGAATGGGGCTGGAGGGAGGCAGCTGTACCTCCTGCAGGTGCTCTGGGGTCTGTCAGGCTCACACTTCACCACAACGGTACCAAAATCTGAGCTTTTAACTTGTGCACAATCTGTAAGAGACTTATTTACTGTTCTGCTGGAGGGATACAGTTTCTCTCCTTTCTCTCCTTTTTCACATAAGAATAGGAGAGTCTGGATATCCAGGTTTCTCCAGGAAGCTTTTGTGTCTGTTATGTGAGCCCACAAGCCACAGCAGCCCCCACAGCAACGTCTCAGCACATGCTGCTGTTCCTGATCCTCGTGATAAGTGTGAGCAGGAATCCATTTCCAGTTTCCAAGTGGAAGGAGCCTGGGTTGTGACACCAATGACCCAAATCGCTCAGTTGGTTTCAGGTATAGTGTTCTTCAAGAGAAGGAGGACCAGGCATCTGGATTGCCTCATGCTGACTCGCTCCAGCTTTGCAGAGATGTTTTTGAAAAACTGTTCCATGCCTTACAACCAGCACTGTGCAGGATGTGTGGATCATTCATCCAGGTGACTGCTCGTCCTTGGTTCTGGCTTGGATGGTCCTGGCACATGGTTATTGCACAGGAATACTCTTTCTTCTCTTGGTTTATTTCTTTAACTCTGGGCACTAGTAATGGAAGTTTCAGCCCTCCTCAACCTGATGATCTTATCTCTTTCCTGACACAGTGATCTAATTAGTCCTGGAGCTTAGTGTTGCTGCTGAGCTCCTTTATGTCTCCAGCAGGTCTGTACCAGCAGTTCCCAGCCAGACATTTGCAGACAGGTCCTTGGAGTTTGTGGGCTGGGGACTCCAGGCTCTCTCCCTGTGTGTGGATGCTGAATGTGAGAAAATCAGGCAGCAGCACAGTGTCTGTGCGAAACTAAGTCACATAGCTTCCTCACACAGGCCTGAGAAGGTGGCCTGAGAGGAATTCAAACAGTCCTTGGAGAAGGGAAAACAATCCTTGCAGGTGTTGTTTGTCTCGTGTTGTTTACTTGCAAGAAAATGGTCAAGAGGTGTCGTTTCTAACTGTCCAATGATGGTTTTGTATTGGTTTCTTAACCAGTAGAACTTCACCTTTTTGGAACGGTCTATAAAAGAGGATCTGGAAGGGTAAACTTTGCCCTCTCACTCTGCTAACAAGCTGGAGAGTCTCCGTCGTTATTCCCACTGTCCCTAATATAATAGTGACACCTGGAAGTTTGGGATGTGCTCCCGGAGGCCTTTGCCCTCAGTTCCAAGTCACTGTTACTCACTGTGAGTGCTGAAGGTCCAGTGACACCGAGGACCCAATTTTATTGTCACCTCTCTCCTTCTGGTTTGCTTTTGGCTGTTACTTGTCAGAAACTGACATTTTGCAGCCATTGTTTCCCCTGGAAGTTGTTTCCCCCTCCTCCATAGTTTGCAGCACTGTTTCCATGTTTTCCTGCAGCGGCTGAGCTGCAGATTTGGCCAGTTTTGTGGCAGAGTCAATGACTTCCTGTACAAATAGTCTGGATTTATGTTTGCTGGGGTAGGACAAGGTAGGAATTGTCTGGCTGCAGTGCTGCTGTCTGGAGGACAGAGCCCTTCAGAAACAGGAGATGCCAAAATATTTTGAAGGTCTTTTTCTTTTAGGCTTGGAGATTGCAGTGACAGACAGATGTGCGCAAATAAATAATGGTGGATTTAGCAAGTGCATAGAAAGGCTTCAGAGCCAGAGATGTAAAGAAGAGCGAAATTTACTGTTCTCCTTCTCTCTTGAATTTTATCCTTCCTCATGTCTCTTGCCTGTGGAGAGACTGGATATCACTGAAAGATCCACTCTATGTTCCCTATTGCTGCAGGGTTTTGTCTATCCTTCTAGGCTGAATTATTAGGAAGGAAAGGTTGTCTGCTTAAAATTCACGTATTTCCCTGTCTGAAATATGAGATTTCTGGTGAGACAACCCTAAGGAGTTCTTCTAGAAGGCTTAGGTAAATGGGCAGCTTTTCAGTGGATCATAGCTGGAAATTGGACAGTTCTGAGCAATGTGAGCAGACAACATCCAGCAGTCCCTGATCTGACTCCTCTGGGATTGAGCAAGCCTGAGGGTTGGTGTGGGAGAACGGGTAGCCAGAACTACAGCCAGACACAGGGAATGAGCCAGTGCCTCACCTGGTGCCCCAGCTCAGGCACCTGATAACTGCCTGCTGACAAACTGTGTCCCTCCACTTTGCCCTTTGTGGCTCCTGAGAAAGCTCCATGTTGGTTTAGTGACATACCTGGACAATAAAGGGATTTATTCCAAATAAAGAGCTGTGATTGCAGGATTGGCTGCAGAAACCCACGGGAGCAAACGATGGGGCTGGTCTGTGTCCATCCTGTGTTTGGTATGAGGTGGGATGGCCTGGTGGCAATATTCAGACCTTAGGCAGCAAAAGCAGACAAATTGAAGGGGGGGGTGGCAACTGCTCTGTGTCTGTGGGAAGGAGAAGGATATGACAGAGAGAAGCAGGTGTGTTGGTCCTTTGATCTGAAATGTAGCCCAGTGTCTCTTCTCCAGCTCAGGGCTGGTTGCCTGAAGCCCTGGAAAACTGGGCTAGTCCCTGTGCGTGCCCTGGGATGTGTGGCCACTTTATTGGTGTAACTGGATTAGCTGGTGGTTCACTCTCAGGCTGTAAAGGGATTGTCCTTTGCTAGGTCTGTGGTTAGTGCTTTTCATTGCCGGGCTGTTCCTGGAACTGTGGCATCAACAGTGGACAAAGCTCAGCCCGCCACAGACAACAGAACCACACCTGGGGTTTGTGTCAGTTCATCCCACCTGCTGCCACCCACAGCAGTGGCACTGTCACTGTGGAGCTCCCTGGGGATTTGGCTGTTGTAGCTCTGGGTCTCTGAAGTCAGTGTATGATATTAAACAGTATAATTTTTGTGAGACTTCATGATTTCCTCCCCCTGTGTCACTGGTGGTTGCACACAGGATCAAGTTCAGTATTGCACATCCATGTGCAGAGTCAGCCAAACATCATTTTTGTAGTACCTGAAGAAGTAAAATATCCTTTCCTCCTGGTGTCTGTGAATTCTTGAGGAGAGGATGGACAATTGACCCCCTGGCAGATTTTATTGATGGTGTTGGTTGAGGTATCCAGCAGTGCAGGTCTGATGACATCCTCAGTGCCTTTCTGCAACCAGCCCTTGGCTCACCTGGACTCTTCTCTTCCAGCACCCAGGTGGAGAAGAGGTGTTACTTGAGCAAGCTGGCAGAGATGCCACTGAGAGCTTTGAAGATGTGGGGCATTCCACTGATGCCAGGGAAATGCTGAAGCAGTACTACATCGGAGAGGTCCACCCGGTGAGTGCCTCGTGTAACCCCCAAACAAAGGGGTGTCTTGTGAAATAAGTTAGTAGTTGAGTGGTTTAGGCAGTCCCTGTGTTGTCCAGGGTTTCTGCTCTAAATTAGTCTTCTCCTTCCACTATTCAGGACAGATTTCTCGCTTCATTTAAATCAGGACACTTAAGCTGAATTCATGGGTTCCCTCTGTAGCTGGTAGAAGCATAATCCACCTTTGCCTTGTAATTCTGAGCTCTGGAGGATGAGAGTTCCCAGAGGCACAAACACCACCTTCCTGCCTGCCTTTGGGTGCCAAAGGCAGGAGTCCTTTGAAAACCGAGCCCAGGCAATTACCTTTGTACAGAACAATTCCCTCATAAAGGCTGCAGTCTTCCTTTGAAGTCAGCACTTACCTCTTTTCTTCTTCTTTTTCCCCTGACAGAATGATCGTGAAAAGGAAGGTTCTAAGGTAAGCTCTCAGCGTTTCAGTTTTCTGCTTTTATTTAATGTCACATGTCTTTTGGAGGTTTTTCCCCCCCCTCTTTTTTTTTCCTGTGGCGCTTGTGGCTTTATGTTTATGCAAACTACACATGAATAAATTTCCCAAGCAAATTCTACCTTTGTTTTTGTTCTGAAGCTCAGTGGGCACCTCAGTGGGAATTGGAAGTGAGTTTTTGTGCCCTTTCTCTGCTGGCAGCAGCAATGTTTTTTCCACACCTTGAGCCACAGGCCATTTTTTGCATTTCTGGCTGTGTCCTGACCACGGAACTGGTTTCCTTGTTCCCTTTGAGCCAGGAGACAGCACATGGCCGGGGGCCGGCTGGCAAACAGGAATTCTCTGTTAACTGCCTCAGGGATCAGTGGTGTTGCTTAACACTCAGGTACTCCTGGACTAGAACAGGGCAGAGTGTTGCAAAAATGCCTTTGGAAGGGATGGGGAGAGGGAAAAGGCAATAAATAGAATCCCAGCTGGGAGGTAAACATGTGCCTTGCAGCTGGCTGGGCTGGGAGGCCTGCACAGGGCACAGCTCTGCCTTCAACGAGGCTTTCAGGAGATATTCCTCTGAGCAGGACCACTTGAAGAGCAGCAGAAGTCCAGAAGGGAACTGTCAGCAGGGAAGTCGATGATAACTCAGGCTGGGTGAAGCCTATGCTTAGTTATGACACAGAGCTGTGTGATAATGTATATATTCACCTTAAAATTTATTGTTTGATTCAACTCTGGTCCATAAACAGAATCACACGCTGAAAACGTTCACAGAAATCAGTGATGAGCAGAGTAGCTCCCTTGGATCTGAGTTAAATACTTTATTCAAGTATTTTTCTCTTCTGATCAGTAAGTCCAGCACGTGAGGCACAGGTGAGGGATCTCTCCACAGGGCACCATCTGTTTTAAAGGGAGAATCCAGTGCAATTTAAAGATGGCAGCAACAGAGAATCAGTAGTGCACAAATAAATAAGGGGGAAGCACAAAAGCACCCCAAAACTGTGATGTAATAAGCAAAGCCCTATTTTGAGAGGGGTGCAAGTTCCAGCATGAAGTTGGGGAGTGGGTGGGACAGATTGGATTGATGGAAAGAACATGAAGATGACAGCAAACATCCCAAAAACATCCGCACTGGTGACAGGGGGTGTTTGGGAGAGGAGAGTTATTTGTAATCACAGGTTCAGGCATGTCTTATTAGCACACATTTAATATTTCTTTGTTCCCCTGCTAACTCCCTCTTTCCTCCTCCAGAAGCCAAGTAGGACATCCCCAGGCCAAACAAGGTATAGTATCTCCTGAAAATAAGAGTGAGAAATGGAGGGGCTGGGACTCTGTAGAGCTGCATGTTAACTCCAAAGGGCAGGAAAATCCCTGGGGATATACTGCAGTGTCCTTCTGGCAAGCAGATACTCCAAAGCAGGTGCCCGAGTGTGCACCTCCCTTGCTGGATGTGAGCCCGGGTCTGCTCTGCACTGGGCAGAAGCAGCATCCCAGTGTTGGGAATGCTCTGCCCCACGTGCTGGTGCTGCATCCCTGTCACCACAGGGGCTACGTGGGTGGTCGCTGTGGGCTGAGGGGTGGCACAGCATGCTCATGGGTGGGTTTTTGGAGGGTTTTACCATGGTCAGCCCTGTCTAGTTGAAAAATCTTAAAACCAGCACAGGGTCCTGGTCTCCTGCAGCTCATGCAGAAGGTTTTGCTCAGGAGGCTGCTGAGGGTGAGCCTGTGGCCTCTGAAGTCTGAGCAAGGCAGATTTACTGGGGCACAGCTGTAGCCGTTCCATCCTTGAGTCAACTGTGTTGTTTGTACAACACAAATTACAGCCTGACTTATTTAAGGAAAATAAAACCAAACCAACAACAACCCCCCCACCACTGGCCTCTGGCCGTGCCAAGCTGGAAACTTCAGCCATTCAGCTGCTATTTTATAAGGCATGAGGCCACACTTGGGCCTCTTGTGGGGGCTGGCAGAGCCCGTGCTCAGGGACAGTGGGGCCTGCCTGGGCTGTGGCCATGGTTAGGGGGCCAACCTGTGGTACAGCTCCCAGGTGTTCCTGGATGTGTAACAAGGGATGAACATTGGGAATGGATTATTAACTAGATGCTTTCTTCTGGTTTCTGTGGTGTGTACGTTAGTTTGTTGTTTCTTTTTCTCTCCCCGTAGTTTCTGGTCGACATGGCTGATCCCCATCTTCGGAGCACTGGTCTTAGGTTTAATGTATCGCTATTACATGGTGGATGGGAAAAGCTCCTGAGCTGGCCTTGCTGGGGCCTCAGACAGCCTGAAAAGAGGGAGAGAGAGTGTGTGTGTCCAACACATGGAGTTCTGCTGCCCTTAGCCTTCCTGCCTTGCTTTTAGCTCTGAGTCTGTCAAGTGATGTTGATATCCATGGGACCAAGCTAATTCCAAACTCTGTCCTAATTCTGGGACCCCCAGATCTGTTGTATTTCCCTCTTGCAGTGGCAAGGAAAGAGGAACTTCCAGTATTCCCTAACTTTGGCGTGGTGTCCCTCGTGCTCTCTCTCGCTCTCTCTTGCTCTCTGACATAACCCCCAGACAACCTTTTCTCTCAATGCCTTTGCGTTAAGCCAGACACCATGAAAGAGCTGCCCTGGGCCTGTGGCTCTGCCTCAGCCCTTCACACAGTCAGGAATCATCTGCCAGTTGTCTCCAGCCCTTGCCAGAAAAGATGTTCAGAGCTTTGGTTCTGCAAGAATGTTCCCAGAGCGTGCAGGCAACACTAATTGGAGTGGCAGGGAATTGTTAGTTTGGCCACCTCTTTCTGTACCTGTCTGTTTTTAACGGTTAAACAAATACATGGATTTTAAAAGTGTTTCTGTTCATTTTGTAGTATTTGTACTTGTTCTTTTGGAATGTATATCCTGTGGACAACTTATATCGAATCCTGGTTGGCTTGGGTGTTTTTGTGCTGTGTGTGGCAGAGCCAGTGGGAACTGGCATGTGGCTTCTGGAAATGCAGATTCTTCTTTCTCCCTGAGGTCATGATCTGACACAGGTCTGGGAAACTAAACTCAGTCTTATGTACTGTGAATGTGCACCAGATGGGGGAAACAATTAAATCTGGTCTCTTCTCCCAAAATGAAAAGGGAAAAGAAATGCATTTGGGATTTGTGGATAATGCTGGTTTTGTCTGGGAATAGAAGGGAGTATTTCCCTCTTGCCCTGTTTTTGTGTGGTGTGCAGTCGGCCTTGAAGTGCAGACAGTGCAGAGTTTGCTTCCTGTGCTGAGGCTGAAACCTTTCAGCTCTTGCAGCACACTGATCTGGGGCTTCGGGATCTGCTGAATAAAGGGAAGTGGTGCCCTGGTGCCCGCTGCCCTTTGGCAGGGCTGTGCCACCGACACTGGCTCCCAATACAAACCTCCAGCACAGCTGGTTGTCCCCTGGGATTGCAGCAAATAGGGCAGTGATATCCTGGGGTCCTGTGGTGAAAAACAAACTCCCATGGGTTGTGGGGATTCTTCTCTCGTCCACAAAAGTACCGTGTCCTCCAGAAGGTTGTGTAGAAGAAATTCTTGGATGCGGGATTACACTCTGCTTTTTAAAACCGAAGGCCAGGAAACGTGGAGCAGAGCACTGCCAGGGCTGCCTTCACATTTAACACAAAATAGTAGTGAAGCATGAGCTCAGTTTGGGGAAGTTTAGAGTGGATTCCTTGTTAGGGAAAGGTTTTGAAGCTGGAAGGCACATGTTGGCAACAATATCACCCTGCTGAGTTGGGGTGTTCAGGGCAGTGCAAGATTCCACAAAGGTCAGCTGGTTTGGATCCAGGAGCACCAGGCTCGCCTGAGGAATAGGGCAGGTGTGATGCTGAAAACACACCTGTTATCTCCATAGGCAGCACTTTTACCTGAATTTTGACTTTTTTTTAATACCATTTTCCTGGCACTCTCTACATTCAGTCGCATCTCGATTGGTCTAAATAACCTGCCATCACTGACCCTTGCTATCAGCTCTTGACTCTCTGCTATTGGGGAAATTGCCTGTTGGCTCCCATATATTATGGAACCTTTTTTTCCTCTTAATGGATTAATTGCCCAGGGGAGACGCTGAGTCTTGTTCCAAGGCTTCTTGGAGCTGGTAAGATCGTTGTCCAGTGCCTTGTGGAACCCCAAGCAGCCTCTGTCTGTACATGTGCCAGCTCCTCAAAGACCTCAGGGTGCTTGAGATGCATTTGCAGAAGCCACATGGAAGTCTTCCCACTTCTCCATTAATGACAAGGGGCACGATGTCTGGGATGGAGGCGGTTGGAGCGTGCCCAGTGCTTCCCGGCTGTCCTCTGGTGTGGTGGCAAAGCCGCCTCTTCTCATTCTGTTCTGCTGCCTCAAGGATGGGTCCCACAGGTGTGAAACCGCTCGGGCAGCAAGAGAGGCATTAACAAAGCTTGTTTAGTCATTTTGTTTAAGGATTAAAACAGGCAATTGCCAAGCTCTGTCCCCATGCTGAACCCGCACAGCCCGTGTTTGCTGCCAGGTCCCCGCACAATGCTGGGACAAAGCTGTCTCAGCTTTCACCCCACAGAAACCTCTGTGGGTGGAATTCAATCTGGGCTATGCTCCGCTTCCTTCAGGTGCTGCGGAGGAGAGGTTGAGTGAGGAGCTGGAAATACGAGCACGGAGGCAGCTCCTGTGGTTAATGTGAGCGTGGTAGGGCTGCCCGGGAGTGCAGTGCCGGCCTTTGCTGCCTCTCCACCACCCCAAGTTCCTTGATGACGCAGAATGTAATGTTAATTGGGCTGATGGTTTGTGGAGGAGGGGTGGGAAGTCTGAGGGTGCTCCTGGGGGGAGTTGGTGCATGTTCCGTGATGCAAGCACCCACAAAATGCCATTTCTTGTACCTGGAGATTGTCTGGCAGGAGGTGCCAGGCTGTGTGTTTGCTGTGTTCAATAAAGGTGTTCAACAAACAGGTGCAGGATCCTGTCTTCCCTCAGGTGTGGGATGTTTAGTTACTCCATCCCTGTTACCCTGAGGTGTGTAACCCCCATGTCACAGGGATCAAATATCCAGTGTTGGTGAGCTACAGCAGACAAGGGATCTGCCTTCCTGTTGGTAGAGGAAAAATCTTTTCCTTGGCAGAAGTTGGTGCTGAGCCTGTGCCAAGGATGATCGGCAGCGTGTGTGGCCGAGTGACCCGATGGTCCCTGTGGGTGTTGGGGACGCAGCAGTTTGGGGCTAAGCACTGCACAAGCTCCTGATTCCATACAATACTCCATGCTGTAATTACAATGGGAATCTCCAAAACTGCAGCGGGGCAGCTCCCTACAATCACCCTGATAATCCCAGTCACCTCTTAGGAAGTGCCACAAGGCAGTGGCAGAGCAGCCATGGGCATGGGTTTTCTCTGGAAGAAGCCACCACTGCACTGTGGTCCCAGGACTCCCACACTCACACCTCCACGAGAAGACTGTGTAGGAGAGTTGTTTTCAATGGAAAGATGACATGGAGACCATAGAATTTGTCTCTTATTTGCATGTCTGCTTATAAAAGGATGTAACATCCCACTCCTGTGGCTGTCAGCAGAATCAGGCTCTTAAAATTTGCCTAATTATGGATCTCGCGGTACCATCAGCAGCCTCAGGGAAGCAATACTTGGTCGGAGCCTCACAGGAGGAAGCAGGAGGTCAGCAAGGTGCTGACTGAGGAGAAGGGCATGGAAAATCAATGGGAACATCTGCTTTGGCCCTGGATTTCAGCTGAGATAATGTAGGGAAAAAGGGCATGAACTGAGTGGGAAGTGCAAATTTTGGGGAGGAAGGTTGGGCTTTGTGTTCTTGGCAAGCACTGTATCACTGTAAACTTTATTTATCTTTGATCTAGAGGAATTGGATCCAAAAATCAGAGAAATAAACAGAAGATTTCAGAACTATTTTTAAATCTGCTTCGAAGCGCTGCAGGGTCAGTACTGTGCATAGTCCTGCTTTCTGAGCACTGAGGAGGATTTGCAGGGTGTCTGAGACAGAGATGATAAAATTCAGGGGCCAGTGGGCCCCAGAAGAGTCCTGACACAGCCAACTTGTGTTTGCACATGGCAGCTCCCACTCTGGGACAGGGAGGCTAGGATTAAATGGAAAGGTCCCTTTAATGGGATTTACACGTTCCCTCTGTTTTTAAAACACACACGAACCAGGAACATTTTCAGGACACCAGCAAATCCCGTGCACCTAAAGCTGGACCTTGCCCAGCGTCAGCCCTGCAGCCAAGTGTCCTGTTCCCTGTCACCAGGACGGGGACAGAGGGGGACCGTGTCTCCTGCCTGCAGTAACTGCCCTGCACAACCCCGACGGCCCCGGTGCCTCCATCACGAGGGTGAAGTCAACGCCAATGTCACACGCTGGTGTCACACGCTGGTGTCACACGCTGGTGTCACCCGCACCGTGTTGTCTCTCCTCCAGGGACACCACTAACAGAAATTACTATAAAACAGGTTTCCTGCCAGCCTCAGCAGCTCTAATGAGTCAGGAAGTCGTAAGTAATCTGGGAATAGGGGAACTGTTGACAGAGCCTAATTATTTTCTGACAGTCTTTCTAACACGGTTAGAAAATAAAACACCTACGTAGGCTCCGGAATCGCAGACGGGGTTAGTGATATTCTGCAGGCACCTGCTAATTTGTCCCCACGATCCTGGTTTAGGCTCCTTCCCCCTCACACCTGCTGCTCTCTGGCTGCTTCTGCAGGAAGAGGAGCTTTATAACAAAGAGCGAAAATACCTCAGTGACACAGAACCGCTGCAGCCTGCTCTCACAGCTTTTCCATGTTCTGGGGCCCACAAGAAGAGTTCTATGGCTCTGACTGGATCCCAGGAAACCTTGTACATGTGCTTTGTTGACCTGCCTTGGTGTCATTACTCCCCCCAGTCCTGCTGCTCTGTGTTGCACCATGGACTGACTAATCATTTATTTAGTCCTTTAAAATTCTAATTGTCAAGGACTGTTTGGTCCTCCCAAAAACCCAAATTATTAATTCTTTCTCCAAATTTGGCCTTTGCCCATAACCTCCCTGTCTTGAAATGCTGGGAGCACCAGGGCCTCTCTCCTTTCCAGCTGTTATCAGGACAGTGCTTTGGAAGTTCCCCCAAGCCTGGGTGAACATAGGTGGAATTGCACAGTCAGGCTGCTCCTGCCTCACTCCACAGAGCACCAGGACTCCTTTTTTCTCTGCTTTGACCCCCCATTCTGTGTTATTTGTGTTCTCCCAGCTCTGCCCTTCCCAGGACTCTGCAAAGCTCTTCACAGCCAAACATGCTCCAGCAGCTGTCGTGGAGCTGCTACTGCTGGGCCAGCAGTGTCTGGGCTTTCGGTGCTGTCGTTTCACTGCCCAGCCACGAGTGCCTGTGCCTCTCAAAGGCACCTTCTCTATCCTGAATTGCTTCATCCATGAGCACTCTGTCTCTCAGAGTGCTCTCTCAGCTACTTCCCTTTCAGGACTAAAATCTGTTTTCCTTCCCCACCACAGCCCATCTGGTGGTGGCACCTTCTCCAAGAGCCTCTGTCTCCCTCATCACTCAGACAGGAGGTGAGTATAGCACAGTCTTACAGTCTCATTGTTTTCCCTGGATGCTTCCCAAGCAATTCAGTTTTGTAGTGCCAGCATAGCAGTAGCTCTCCCTTATGGACAGACATTCTTCCCTCCCTTGCAAGGCAGGGAATCCCTGCCTGGCACAGGTGAATCCCCCTTCTCAAGTTGTCAGGTTTGAGATTGCCAAAGGGGAACCTTTCCTTTCAGCTCTCCCAAGTATGACTGCTCCAAGAGAGCTGGAGAGGGATGTTGGAGTGCCAGGACAAGGGGCGATGGCTTCCCACTGCCAGGGGGCAGGGTTAGATGGGCTATTGGGAAGGAATTCCTGGCTGTGAGGTGAGGCCCTGGCACAGGTTGCCCAGGGAACCTGTGGTTTCCCCATCCCTGGACATTTTGCTGAGGGACTCAGTGATCACAGCAACCCTTTTGGAAGACTTTTAACTAGGGAGGACACTTGTGCCTGACTTGAACAATGCATGGGTGAGCTGTGCTGAGCACCCTGAAACAGCAGCAAAACTCTGGTTTGTCATGACCGAGTGTTCCTGGGGACTGGGATGTGCATCCAGGCTGCATCCTGGCTGGAGTCTTCCATGGCACACCAGGGCGGGGGCTGGTCACCAGGTGTGATGGCTGATGGACAGGGATGAAATCCATAGATGTACTGGAGTCCTGTGCCCTCCTGCCACACCATGAATGAAGTCAGGTGGAGGAGACGAAAAGCCAGGACAGCTCCAGGAATTAAAGCAGCTTGTCTGGGATGAAAAAGAAGTCGACTTCAAATGCCACCAGCCACGCACTGTGCAGCTGCCACTGTTGTGCCAGGGCTGTAAGACACAGACACCCTGTGTGTCCCACCCTGACACCACAGGCACTGCCTGGCACCCTGTGGGTAGGAGGTGTGGCAGAACAGGGTAACACGGCAGAACATAGTGCCGGTGCTCCAAGGAACAACTCAGTGGTGTCACAAGTGTGGGACTGTGGTCATGTGCTTGGTGACACACAAAGAACTATTCCAGTACTTAATTACACCAGTGTGGCCATCCCACAGTGACCGACTGACTGGCAGGGCATGGGGCTCAAGGGCTGTTCACTGGCTGTTGGGCTGCAGCGAGTGCGTGGAAGATAGAGTGTTTTTAGAGGGAGATTTCTCTGGGATCTGAGAGCGGACTGGCAAGGAGCTGGCAGCAGGAGGGACGGGAGCCAACCTTTTGGTGTCCCAGGGAAACTGGACCCTGTGCGGCGCCGGAGGCACGCGGCAGCTGTTCACAGCTCCTTCCGCCTCCATTTTTCACAGCTTAAGCACTCGCCTGGCACCTCCATCCACTCACACACAACCCCTCTTGCTTTCCCATCCTTTCCCCACTTTCAAATCAGATTTTGGACACTTTGGAAAAGTAATTGTAAGACTGTGTGGGACACCTTTCCACACCTCCTCCCCCTTTTTACACCTTTCAGGGAAGGGGACTCCTCAGTGCTCCTGTTCTCCCGACTCCCCACATGTAGGGCACTTGTTTCTTAACGCAGCTGCCATTCGTGTCAATGATAACGCACTTTGATACTGCTTTTCCATATTCACGGTATTTGGAAATAGCTGTTTTTCTGGGACAATATCCGCCAACGGGTTTGCCAGCTCTGCCTCGTGGGTTTCCATGGCAGAGCCCCAAGGGGTAGACGGAGCCCGGGCGGAACCACAGCCGGCCCTGACCCGCGGGGTGTCGTCACGACCCCCAGCACCGGGCGAGAAGGGCTGGGCACAGCCCCCCGATGCACAGCCCCGGCCGCGGGAGCTGGGGGCACCGGTGCTGCCGCCCTCACCGGGGCCTCCCCCGAGACATCATCCCGGAGGCTCCGGCGAGGATCTATGTGGGCTGCCCTCACGCCGGGGCGCTCCCCAGAAGAGTTCCCCTGAGGGACCAGCCCAGCCCCCTCACCCCGGGGGGCTCCCCTCAGAGTCCATCCTGGGGCTGCCCTTGAAGGGCTCTCCCGGGTCCCCCGTTCCCGGCGGCTCCCCTCAGTGCAGGGGTCTCCGTGAGGATCCATCGCGCCCCCCCACCCCTTCCAG
>VYXD01011348.1:289305-348360 GCA_013397195.1 Hylia prasina | reverse complement strand
CTGCAAATTGTGGAATTGTTTGGGGAAAAGCCTTAGGAAAACACCTCTGTGTGTTCAAAGGAGCAGCAGATAGTTTGGGATTGAGTACTGAGAAACTTATCAGACATTTCTGAGGAGACAGTGCCCAGCACTGAGCTCCATGGATCCCTCTCATGATCTTTCTGAGAGCTCCTGTCCCCACAGCCCTGAGTCTCCCAAGGACATGTGCTCATTACTCATTCTGAATATGAAAGCAGTGCACAGGGACTTTAATGTTAGGAACTAAAAAACTGGGCCAGCACCATTGTCCACAAAATGAAGAACTAAAGGGGTTTCGTAAGTGTCCCAAAACTGGGAGAACGGGGCCACCTTTGGTGCCTTTGAGTGGACACCCTGAGTCCCAGCACACATCTGAAACACCACTCATGGACTTCTGTCTGGGCTCAGGTCTAAGCTTTCATGGTCTTGCTGAAAAAAAGATATTGCTGAAGTGGGGTAGGTCGGAGGAGGACAAGGTTTGGATGCAGAGAAATGGGCAGAGCTTGGCTCAAGTGAGGATGGGGATAAAGCCCTTAGTTATTAAAAAAAATGACCATGTTGCTCTATTGTGCACTTTCAAATTGATATTTAGTGCAGGAATTAAAACTGCATTCCTCTCCTGTCATCCTGCATTCCCACAGCCACAGTTTCACTAACAGGGCCTGACAGACCCAGACTCTGAGAGAACAGCAGGAGATGGTTTCCAAGAAATTTTAACCAGTGTAGTTGGGAAAACCCCTTTTCCTCCACTCTGGAAGGGGATTCTCAGAGTAATGAAGTCACAGATGAGCCAGGTTTGTTGGATTTTTCTTTGGACATGTCTCTGCATAATACAGAGGAGTGAGTGCTACAAGAAATAAATATGTTGGCTTTCTAAACATCTTTTTGATATTAACGTGGACCAGAATGATGCCATGTGGGGAACCCTGGGCATATTTCCCAAGTGGGTAAGATGCAGTTTTAAGACAGGAAATTATGAGAGTACTTTGTTTTATTTTAAGGCTCAAATTCCATGCTCAGAGATACGTAGCACAGCTCCTTTTTATGATATAATTAATCATCATTCCATTCAATGGAGTAAGAGGATCTAATGGGATATATTGTCCCATTTTAATGATAAGCACGTCAGATAACATAAATAGGTCAATTGACGTAATTGCAGTAAATACACAAAAAAAACCCCCTCAATATTTCGAGATGAATTATGCAATTTACATAATTATGGCTAAAAATGGCATGTCACCACTAAGAGTGCTCATCCAGCCCTCTGCCTGCCTCCTTCCCCTTTGGCAGGGATGCACTGCTAGACGCTGTCACATGTGACTGGAGGTTTCTCCAGGTTCTGCAGCTTTGTCAGAGCAGTTTAATGTTGTTTGGGCAGCAGCACTGGCCTGACTCACGGGGTGCAGGAGGATTGCAGGCTCCACAGCTGTCCAAGGCATGCAGGAGGCACGAGGGAGGATGGTAATGAGGGAAGGCACAGGGCTCAGCCAAGAACTGCCTCTCCTGGAACAGCAGAGCGCTTGTAACATTTTATTTTTCCCATCTCTCAGTGATGGGGGATGAAGGAAGGTGATGCCACACAGAGCAGCCTGTGGGATTCACTGTCTCCTCTTCACAGGGCAAAGGTTTCTGCAGGAAAAAGTAATGCACTCAGGTTAAAACAGTAATTTGTTGTAAATTTTAATATCTAAAACATTCACATGGCTGACCCCAAGGTGTCAGCAGGAAAGATTTCACTGAGTCCACTTTGTGGACAATATTCAGGCAGCTATTGGCAAACTTGGGGTGCTGCCAGCCTGGTGTCCCCCACAGCCCTGTTTGTTCCTTGATGGTTACAGTAATCCTAAGGCTTTTCTCCAAACAATTCCACAATTTGCAGCTGGTTACAGACCCAAGATGTCCCAGAGCTAACAGGAAAAATTCTGCCCCAGACTTCAGTGTCTCTGCTCAGGTGAAACTGCCTTGCACAGAAGAGGGAGAAAAAGGCTGGTGAGTCTCTTGGTGCTGACTTTTATTGGGACAAATATTTTATTATGGCAGCTTCCCCCAAGTTATTCACCTGTCAGTTTAACAGTAACTCCATGCAACACCTGCTGGGTTTGCCTCCTTGCCCTGCCTGGGTCCTACAAGGAGGACTGACCCCTGTGGATGTATTTTATCTCAAGTACATGCTCAGATCCAGAAATGCAGGTTCTGCTCTGATGGGACACTGTAATGGAGGAAAGGGAAGGTTTATTACCTGTGTAAGAATGAGGATAAGATGATGGACAGAAAGAAAGGATGGTTGCAATGTGCCCCTTTTTAGCTGATCTCACCCTCCCTCAGTAGCCAGCACGTGGTCCCTGAGGGAACAGCCTTAGCTTGTTTCAATCCAGAGGAAAGGGCTTGAGTGCACCTAAAGAGGGTTTCATCCTCGTTTGTTTTACTCAATTAAAAACCTGCAGACACAGATTAGCTCCCTGCTGCTCAGTGTAGGGATTCTTTTAACACTGCAGTGATTTACGATCTACCAGGCAGCGTTTAACCAATGTCACACAGAACCCAGAGATGCTGAGCACGGGGCTGGTCACTCGTGTTAATGAAAAATGGATTGGAGGTGACAGCCACTTGCGTGGCTGCATTTTGATAAAGGATGACAGAGTGGGGCTGCAGCCGAGGGAGGCTGTGTAATTAATATTACAGTAGGATCAGGTATGTAACGGAGAGCTTGACTTGGAATTAAAATCAATACAACAGCTGTTGGGACGTGTCACTCCTGGTCCCTGGGCCCTGAGACATTCTGCCAGACGGAGGAAGGGCTGATGGGAAGGTGATGACACACAGTGAATATCCATCTTGTGTTCACTTCAGGCAAGAAATTATGCTTAGTGGAATGTGTTGGCAGCTTAGGGATGTTATATTGGCTTTTTGTTAGGGTTTTCTTTTTCCTTTTTTTCTCTTTTCAGTCAACGGGTGAACAGGAGGGTCTATGGGCCACCTCTCTCTGCTGCTATTGCTAATTTTCTTTTCAAAACACTCTTTTACACCAACCCGTTACTGTAGTGTTGAGGTGAGGGAGTTTTTGGGTCTCCTTTATTTTCCAGTCTTCCTGCAAGTCAGAAGAAATCAAGTCTAGTGTCTATGATGGTCGTGGCTCTTATGAAAATAGAACACAGCTCCATGTTTCTGACAAAGCACATTGTGTCTCCTGCAGCAGCAGGGACATCTCAGTCTATTTTCAGCCTCCCTCTTCTGCTCCCCTCCTTCCTCATCCCCTCTAATGGCCAAGATCACCTCCAAAGTTGCTGTTCTCATTTTAACAGAAGTTTACTTGGAGGCATCAGAATGTGGAGAATTGAGAAGATCAAGTGGCATTAGGATAGCAGAGAAATCATCTGTGAATTTCTAGAAAATTTTTCTAAAGAAAAAAGAGATTGTAAATGGAAAATTCAACTTTTTAACCACTACCATGAATAAAATAAACCTGCATTGAGTGGGGACATAGGCTATGGAGGATCAAGATGGATGATGCTTTGCATTCCACACCAATGTTGATCTTCATCCCAGCTTGGGGGTTTTGTGCTATAAACTGGAAATTCCAGACAGAAAGTGTAAACCCATTTCTGTTCAAAAATGCCAATGGGAACAATATGACAATGATGGAGATTTTTCTGCACTTTCATTGATTCAGTTAAATTTAAATGCAGTTATTCAGGAAGCTGGGCTAGTTTTACAAATGGTTCTAGCTCCAGCAAAACAGAATCAAGCCCACTGATCATAGTAACACTCCAAAACAGCTTCAGACAGCATCTTTTCGGGCATGTACAGTAGGGCTGCAATCTGTAAGCATTATGGTTGGACACTGTAGCAACCAAATACCATAGCAGCCAGAAAAGGAGCAGCAATCTCTATCTATCAGATGAAGGGAAATCCATTATCTCTATGCATTGCCCTGAGGCTGGAGTTCAAAGCTCTCAAGCCAGTCTCAGAACAAAAAGTGCCTCAGAAATGATGCCCAAATTCCTGTCAGCCCCTGCCAGTGTGACAGAAGTGCTTGTTAACATCCAGCCCTGAGATCAAGGGGGTGATTGTACCCCTGCAGCTCGGGGTGCCTCAATCAGAGCCTCCTCCAAAGGCCACCAAAGCCAGTAAAAAGAGGCCCTGACTGATTTCATTAAGTTTTGGAACTCCTCTTAATGAGAAGCCCATCTGCTACTCAATTCACTCAGTTCCTGAATCTCTCACCTTCTCTTCTTCTACTGCCTGCCAAAAAAAAAATCATGTCTCTCGTGACACCAGGGAACTTTTCAGTTCATTTTTGACCTGAATTCCCATAGTGGGGTTCATTTGGGGTGGGATCATTTGCAGGTTTCTTGCTGTACAAAGAATTCTGAACGAATGCACTCAGTTTGGTTATTTCTCCCTACAGACTGAACCTTCAGCCACAGATTTGTGAGTGGGTTAATCCAACAAGCCAAGATCTCCCACTTTATTATAGCATGTGAATGACCCCTAAGGGAGTTTAAACTTTATCCCAAGTTGTCATCTGTGCATTTCACCAGTTCTGAAAGCCCCAGAAACAGCAGCTCTGATGTGCTGGAGCTGCACCTGCCAGGAAGGCTGGCTCAGAGAGGGAATCAGCTGGGGATGCTCCAGAGGCAAAGCAGGAGCCATGAAACCTGTGAGTGTGAGGGCTGAGGGGTGCAGCACATCATTTACAGGCCAGATCTGAGCCACTTGTGCATTTTTATTCAGATCCTTGATTTATCCTGTGGGTTCAGGTCTATTATTGCTCTTCTGACTCTTTCTTTTTACTGAAGTGCCTTTGTTTGCAGACACTGCTATGCCTAAGATGTCTGCACAACTGCCCTGACCATCAGAGCAAAGCTCCCAGCTCCTCAGCCCTGGAAAATGTGGGAATGACATCTGTTCATCCAAACAGCTGCCCTGGTGCTGCTCCAGCTCCATCAGGTTGGTTTAGAACCTCAAAGAGAGAAGGAGCAAGAGCACAGATCTCTGCTGCCTGTTCACCCCCTAAAGCACACTGACATTTGTGCCACCTTTAAGCACCACGAGAAGATTTTGTCTGAATTCTTGGCTGGATTTGAGAGCTCTGTGAGTGAGAAATGCAGTTACTGCGTTCAATTTTATATGGGCAAGTAAGTGCATGCATGTACTCACACAAAATTCTGATACTTAACCTCTGAACGAGGAGAAGAAAAGCAGTAGAGACACTTGTGAGACACTCCTGACTGTACAGCAGCATAACTTGAGTGGTTACTGAAATAACCATTTATTTTGGAGGGTTTGTATACAAACAAAAGGAATCTGTGCTTAGAATAAATCATTTCCTTTCATGGGTTAAGTCACAAAGTATCTGGAAGCAAAGAGTTGTCAGCTGCAGGAACTGGCAAATAGATGTGAATAACATATGAAATTTGGAGAACTTTGTGATCTCTTCAGACAATATGTGGATATGCATCAGTATGCCATGTTCTTTGAATAAATTATTCCTTTTAAATTATTCACTCAGTTCTAGTGATTGTTAAGATGAGGGGATTTTGACATAAAGTGCTAACTAGTGAGATTAAAAAAAAAAAAAGCTGTATACTTCTTTTTTTTTAATCTTTCTAGCATTTTCTACCTGCATTAACACCACTTCTTCCTTTTCAGATAAACTTGCCTTTTTCTTTAAACTCGCCTCTCTTTCTCTTCTTTCTGTCCACTCCTTTCTTCCTGTTTCTTGGCATCACTGCCTGAAGACAAAACAATTTCTCTGAAGGAGATCCTTTTAGCCTATGAAGGGATTAGGCCTTGGAGCAGAGATCTTGTTTGGATCAGCTGTGGAACTCACAGGAGCCCTGTTAAAGGCCTATTAAAATTCTATGTAATACCTCAGTAAGTAACATGTGAATCCCCAGCTCATCTTTGGGAATTAGAGTGTGCAGAGCTTCCCTGGCTGCTGGCAGGAAGGTTAGGCAGACCCAGGACTCATCTGTTTGAGGAGCAGGACATCACCTGTTTCCTACATCTCCAAGAAAACGTTGGAGTGAATATTGCAGAAGGAAATTGTTCTGGAGCTGAGGGACCTGACTGATGGTCATCCAAGCTGGCAACTGACCAGTGCCATTCCATGGGTGGGCATCTCAAAGGAAGGTTTGGAAGATGAGGTTTAATTCAGATAGCTTTAATCAGAAGCTCTCTGTAGTATAAATTCAGCAGAGCATCTCAGAACGAGCTGAAATTGCTCTCAGCAGGTTGGTATCTGCCTTGAGATCTCCTAATTCTGCCCAGACAAGAGACACAATAAGAATAGAATTTTTCTCTGCTCTGCAGACATTTTTTCTGCTTGGATTTGAGATCTGAAAGTCTTTCCTCTTCTTCAGTTTCTTGCTGTTTTCAAAGTTAAAAAATTAGGGATAGTTCTCAAAATGTGCCTGGGTAAACACAGTATTTATATATTGTTATAATCTTATATTCTGCTGATCACCTAGCACTGCATCAAGCTTTGGGGGTACTCTTATGCTGCCAAAGAAAAAATTCACTCGCCTCTACAGCAAACTGCCAGAGCCTGAGGGGGCAAAGGAAAGGAAAGGTGGGGTGAAATGTGAATTTGGAAAGAAATAGTGTTTGGTGTCTCAGAAATAAAAAGCAGCTGATCCAAACCCTGTCAAAAGTAGAAGCTCCTTCTTGGCGCAAGGCTGGCACTTCCAGCTTGGCATCCACTTCCAGCTGAGCCCTCTGGACTTCAAAATTTCTCTCTTTTCCTATGGCATGGCCAAGGCTGCCTTTCCCTGATGTGCTTCAACACCCAGCCCTGCCAGCAGTGACCTGTCAATGGGGCAGCGTGTACCTCCTCTCACTCACTCATTAGTCTTGGCTTATGCCGAAACCTTTTGTGGACATTTCCTTTTTTAAGAGGATCTCAGATCTTTTTACAAATCTTTATTGATTAAGCATCAAAACCTTCATCTGATGTAGATAAGTTTAATGCTATTATCCAGATTTTACGAGGCAGATTTTATTGAAGACAAGAAGAAGGTAACCAGCTTGGTCAAGGTCAGACATCAACGTGTGGTAGGACAAGAAACAGAGCTGGGCTTAGGTGGAGGCACTCTGAGCTCTTCACACATTGTATTTCTAATTATTTTGCCTTTGGATTATTTCAGGCAATTGTCACCCTGGTTTTGAGGATTTTTCTAGGCCTTCTGATTTGTCTTTCATATTGGAGTCAGAATTTTTACTTTCCCACACTTTTATTACAAACAATAGCTTTGTTTTCCTAACTGTCCTTCATTGTTTACATATTTTAGGAGAAAGTTGAATGACAGTTGTCTTGACCAATGTGGTTTGGGAGGTGAGATTTCATCCTCCAATCCACAGGCACCTTTGGAAATGTATAAAATTGAGTTTTGTAAATAAACTTGGGCTTTTTCCTGCTTTGCTCATCACCATGCCCTCATGAAGTTTTTGTGTCGTGTTGCAGCAGGCAATGTTGTGGTTTTGCCAGCAGAACTCCACGGGTGATGTGACTCCCAGGGCACCGATGGTGTGCCAGCCATGGCTGCCATGGACCTGGTCTCCTCCTCTTCCTCCAAGGTGTGTCCTCAGCTGAGGAATCAAACTGTCCAAGGGATGCTGGAGGAAAATTTAACCCTCGCTGGGCAGCTGCTCGAGAGCCGCGCCGAGCTCTCGGAGGGCTGGGCTGTGCCACCGCACGGATTTTATGGATACAGGCATCCATAAAAAGAACCTTTTCCCCTCTGGCAGAGCCGTGCCTGGGGGCTGAGTCCTCTTTCCATGCTGGCAGGACGGAGGGGGCGGCGGGAGCCTGGGCCGTGCGGGCAGTGGAGCCGCGGAGCGCGCCTGCCCTGTGGGCCCCCGACAGCAGGGCTGGAAAGGACTCTCCTTCTCTTTCCCTGCCTTTGATGGCCAGCTCTGGGTGCAGCCCCGCTAGGCACACAGGAGAACCTCAGTGTTTTCCAGCTCCACCACCCCATGCATCCCTGCCCTGCTGTGGTGCCCTCACCAGCCCAGGCAGAGACAATGATTTTCCGTCTTTTGATTCTTTCTGCTTTGCTCTTGGCTGAGCACGGTGCCAAGCACACAGTATTTTAATAGTTTAAATTAAGCTTGTGTTTGGAAAATGTTTTGGGATCCCTTGTAAGAGTTATGGGATAAAATGAGTAACTATTTAGGCAGTCTGTATGAACTGTGTGGCCCCTGAATGAGCTCCTGTTGCCAAAGCCCCATATTGATCACAGAATCATTGATTCATTTGGATTGGGAAGGATTGTCTTGGAGCTCATCTTATCCCACCCCTGCCATGGCAGGGACACCTCCCACTGTCCCAGGCTGCTCCAAGCCCTGTCCAGCCTGGCCTTGGGCACTGCCAGGGATCCAGGGGCAGCCACAGTTTCTCTGGGCACCCTGAGGGTGGCCTCACGGGGGAGAATTTCTTCTCAATATTTAATCTAAGTCTACCCTTCTTCAGCTGAAAGCCATCCCCCCTTGTCCTTGTCCTGTCACTCCATACCATTGTAAAAGTCCCTCTCCTGCTCTTTGGCACTGGAAGGTATCCACCGAGGTCTTCTCTGTTTTTCCCATTTCTATGGAAGCCTGGCCATGTCTCATCCCTGACTCATTTCTTTTTCATGAGTTTATTTTCCCTCCACTAACTTCCAAGAAAACTTTTGAGCTACTTCCTCCCCTATCCCCAGCTAGTCTGAATAGTTAATTTGCTAATGCCTGGATACCAGGGAGAGATCCCAGTGTGTGTCAGCTCCCAGGAACTCAGCAGTTGAAGCTTTCCAGGGGTTGCATCCTTCAGGAGCCAGCCATTGTGCCTGACACCTCACTGCTGCCTGGATTACTGCACACCACGTTGCACATTTTGATGAAGCAAATGATGCAGCATTCTGCCCTGGCAGATCATCCCATCCAGGGAAAAAACTGAATGGGTATGATAAAACCAGTGATTTAATAGGATGTCTGCCCTGCTGTTCTCCAGTTTGGGGGATTCATGTAAGTGAGGAGCAGATGGGATCTCCAGGGGGAAATTCTAGCCTTGCATTACTGAAACCAATGTAAATTTAGTACTGTATTTCTAAAGTGTTGTTGAAAAGCAGCCAGGAGTCTGAAATCTGTCCAAGGTTTTCACCTCTCTGATTCCAATATATATATATATTATACATATAACTATATATAAAGTAAATTATACGTACACACACTTATTCATATGTTGTTCATGTGGGAATGTGAGGTCTCATGCTCATGTTTGTGGTTCATCTTGCTTTAAATGATTCCTGACTCTCCATTTTACCCTTTTTGAAATTAGAGAGAACATCAAAGTCTTGACCAACTGCAACTACCACGGAAATGCTTCCACTGCTCCCGAGAACAGGCTCTGGCAATGCTGTTGTAGCAGCCAAATTTTAATTTGTACCAGACAAGTTTTAACCTTCCAAGTCCCCAAATCCCTCACGTAATCAAAGTGGATAGTGACATTTGTCACTCTTTTGTGCCCAGCTGCCCAACAAAGTGTTGCTCCCAGCTACTGGATCAACATCCCTCTTCTGCCCCTTGAAGACAGCTGCTCATAAAGAAACCCTTTTCTGCTTCCCTGTCCATATTATACATTTTATCCAGCTCCTGAAGGAAGGGAGGAATGCTGAAAACAGAGAATCTTCTCTAGAGCTTGTTAGGGTTGCACCCAGCCTGTGGGACACTGCTGATTTTCATTAAAACCCTCTCAGGCCATGCTAGAGGTAGCAGCTTTCCTCTGGCACGCTCTGCACCCCGTCCCTCATGCTCCCTTCCCAGCGGTGCACTGAATGATATGAATGCACCAGAGCCAAGAGGAATCTTGGCCCCATCCTATCTAATCTGATCAACAGAGCAAGAGTGATAGAAACCCACAAACCCTGCCAGGAAAAGGTTTTCTTTGGCTGGGGCTGACATTTGGCATGATGTGTATCTGCGATTAAAAAACCTAATCAACAGGAACGTCGTCCCTTGGAAATCAAAACAAAGACTGGATGATATAAAAACAGGAGCTGACATGAAACAGTCTTCTTTAGCAAGGGGTGTCAGGTCAGCTGACACTCCACACTGATTTTGGGAAAAGCCCGAGGATGGCAAGACTTGGTGTCAGTACATGCCGCCCCCATTCTGGTTGTAAGGGACCTGCACAGCACCAGCACCCTCAAGGCAGCAGGGGCCTTTCAACCAGCCCTGGCAAATAGGATTTATAACAGTTGTAGTGCTCTTTTCTTGCTTTTATTGGTGGTGGGGTTTTTTTTGTTGGGTGGTGTTTTTTGTTGGTTGTTGTTGTTGTTGTTGTTGTTGTTGTTTTTCCCCCACAGGTAAGAATCACAGGTGGGTTGGGTTGGAAGGGATCAGAGTGGTCCCACCTGCCAGCTCCAGAAGAGCAATCCCAGTGCACATGGCACAGGAGTGTGTCCAGAGTGTTCTGGAATATCCCAGTGAGGGAGACTCCACAGCCTCTCTGGACAATCTGCTCCAGGGCTCGGGCACTGCACAGGAAAGAAGTTCTCCTCATGTCCAGGTGGAACTTCCTGGGCATCAGTTCCTGCCCCTTCCTCCTGTGCCAGGGTTGGGCCCACGGAGCAGAGCCTCAGCCATGCTCTTGGCACCCACTTCAAGTATTAATGAGGTCCCCTCTCAGTTGTCTCTTCTCGAGGCTGAACAGCCCCAGCTCCTTCAGCTTCTCCTCACAAGAGATGTTCCAGTCCCTCCATTGTCTCTGTAACCCTCCATAAGATGGAGCCTCCTGTGTCTTTTCAGCTGGAGTCACTACAGAAGTGTTAAACGTGATGTGGTCACAGATGTGCCAATGTGCAAGTGAGATGCAGTGATCTGGATTGGGAAATGAAAAATCAGCATTTTTCCAACCCCCTTCAAAACCCTCATTTAGATGTTATACTTCAGGCTCAGCTTAAATGACACTAAGGAGTTAAATTTGGCTTCTTGCTTTGTCCCACCTTGCATCTTGAAACTTTTAATGAAAGTCCTCCAAATTTTTTAAGAAATCAATGTATCCCTATTAGACATCTTGGTTTCAATAAATCAGCATTTTCCAATAGAAAATCTGTCTGCCTATTCTTATTTTATTTTTGATCAGTGTTATATTTCAGAGAAATGTATATTGCAGGGCAGCCTCAGAAACAGGTGAATTACTGTGCTGGCTCAGATCCGCTGTTCGATTACATTCATATTTTGCATCTGACAGTGCAGCAGAGAGGTCATTTCAGAATCCAGCACCAGAGGCACAGGATGGAGTTTCCTTCTCTGGGTGGATTTCCTTCCCAGCCTGTTCTTCACAGCCATGACACAGCTGAATCTTCATGAGTGATCTCGTGGTCTCCACGATCCTGGTCTGAGTGATTTCCCACGTTTGCTTCCTTTGGAGAGCCATTCACATTCCTTAACTTCTCCATTTAAATCTAATTCCCCCAACACCTTCTGAGGTGACACTGATTTACCCCCACCCACCAAGGGACCCTGACTCCATGGATAACCTTTCCTTCCCTGCTTCCCTGGGACTGCCACGACCTTTCCTTTCCTACAGGGAGGAGGCAAGAAGGCAGCCGCCTCCCCTCGGACTGGAGCTGCTGGCTGGTGCAGCAGATGTCTGGTGGTGTGCCACTGAGAAAATGTCACTGCCTGCTGCCAGCTCCAAGCAGGTGATTAATGCCAGACTGAGGATTTCTCTCAGCTCTGTTCGGGTCCTTCTGTTGGGCGCCGCTCGGTGAAATGACAGCCTGGCCCCGGTGCCACTGGAGACCAGAGGAAAGCATGGCTCACCATGGAAGCAGGGACCTCGCAGGCCTCACAGGGGCAGGATGAAGGTCTTAGCAGGAGCCTGGTGAGCTGAATGGATGTCTCATCTGGGGCAGTTCCTGTAGCCATGGCTCCAGTCAGGGCTCGTGGACACCACCCCTTGCTCTGCTTGCTTTGCCTCATCAGCTACAAATCGGTCATTAGTAAAATGGTGCTAATTATCTGTCCTCACCCCCCAGAGCAGGTGTTTGAGCAGGTGCTATGGAGTTCCCAAACCATTTAGGATGGAGATGTTGCAGGATGCAAGTGGTGGCTGGAGCATCAAGGAAGCCTTCGAGGGGTGGGGAAAAAAGTGCTTTTTGAGAGGTTTGATTTTCGTCCTGTTAGAAGAGAGAAATGGAGAGGGAAAGGTGAGAGGTGAGGGAGGAGTGAGATGAGAAAGTGGTGCCCTCTTGAACCAAAAGGTATCACAGGAGGCCTTTGTGGGATCTTAGGAAAGTCTTAGGCTTGTGCAGACCCCCACAATAGGGTGATTGCCCAGACTCAAATACAGATTTGTCCCTTCAGGTTTTTTTTTTCAGCCTTAAAGGGTCAAACACGACAGTGTGATGTCTTCTGATAGGAGCAAAGAGATTCTTCCATCCCTTTAGAGGCTTTAAAAACCAATGTTTGTTCTAAAACGCAGTTTTTAAGCAAGCAAACAGAAGAACTCAGTATCCTGACAATCATCCCAAGCACATTCTCAGCCTTTCTCCAAGTGCTGGGGGTGAAATAAAGGAAAAAATCAGCGCCTGACTTTCCTCCCTCTTCCCAGCTCAATATACTTAACTTTGCTCCACATCCTCCCCATGCTCAGCCTGATTGCCTTCCCTGCCACAGGCAGGGCTGTTCCTTCAATCTGGCAGTTCCTTTCTGCATCTGAAAAGTCTTGGACTTGCTGGTGCTGCTGGTTTCTATATTTTTAAATCTTATGACTGAAACGAGAGAAAAGAAAATCAAGGCTTTGGCCAAGATCCCAGCCTTGTCACTTTCTGACCTTGAGCCAACCACATGAACTTCTAATGTCAATATTCCCATCTGTTAAACCTCACAAATGCACTGTAAAGCAAAATTAATAAATTGTATTGGGATATCTACACTTGCAGTCAGCAGCATTTCTTCCATGAGTAATCCCATCGACTGGAGGACATTCACATTGAGCAAAGAATTACTCATCAGGAGCAAGGGGCTAAGAATCCAACCTTTAATATTTGTGAAAAGCTTGGGGATTTTTGTGGAAAAATCTGAAAAAAATCTCTGTGATCCAGGCTGCAAATATGCAGGAATTCTTCCCCCACTAGAGTCAGAAAGGGGAGTAAGAGTCACTCTCCTGTTGTTGCTGACTCTCTTGCACACTGTCCCTGCTCAAAGGAGTTTTTAAGACTTTTCCCATGTCAGATTAAAAGTCTGGAGGAGGAGGAGGGACAGGGAGGTGCTGGAATTGGGAACTGGGAGAAGGGCTGTGCAACACCAACATCTGAGATCTGATTTCTAACTCTGTTGGGCACCTGGAACACCGGGGTCTCTGATAGGCTTTAAAAGACCTTAAATCTCATGGCTGATAAATTAATTCTAAAAGTTCACATCACAAGTGCCCCTTCATGGATACAAATCCCTCAGGACAACATCTCCTGTCAAAGTGCTGCTCTGGAGCACACGGGAAGTTTGAAGAAGAGTCAGAAGGTGGGGAAGTTATTAGGGTTATAGGATTTATATGGGTTATATGGGATTTATGGGTTATATGGGCTATAGAACTTACATGGACTATAGAATTTATTTGGGTTATTTGAGCTACAGAGGTTACAGGGGTTATATGGATTATTTGGGTTATAGGGGTTGTATGGGTTATATAGGCTATAGGGGCTACAAGGGTTGTATGGATTATTTGGGTTATATGGGTTATTTGTGTTTCAAGGGTTATGTAGACTACAGGGGTTATTTAGGTTGCATAGTCTATATGGGTTATACGGGCTGTAGAGGTTACAGGGGTTACATGGATTATTTGGGTTATATGGGTTATACAGGTTATTTGTGTTATAAGGTTTACAGAGGCTTTTTAAGGGTTATTTGGGTTACATGGATTATATGGGTCTCTGCCCCCTGCATAAACTACAGGTCACTTTTGGCTCTGTTCAGAAGTGCAGCTTGGGGTACTTCATCTCTTCGAATCACCTAGGCAATTTCCTTCCCAATTTTCCTGCTATCCCAAATCTTCAGACCTGGATGTGTTCCCTCCAAGGAAAGCATTGTCCCATTTCCATGCTGTGGGTCCAGATGTAGCAAAATGAGAAGTGACTCTATATGCCCACTGTTCTGAGTTTCAGTCTGTCATTGCTGCTGTCAGTTGCTTTCTTCCTCAGAGAAATTCAGGAAACTCTTGTTGTTCTTTGCCTCCAAGCTAGCAAGCAGCTGGAAATGGCACAGGTTAGTTATGTTTAAAAAGGAAAATGGTTTTCTTTTATTTACTCTTTTTTCTTCTTAATTTGCTCAAGTGACCTTTTCTCCATTTAATGTTGAAAAGGACAAACAGAGCAGCCGATTGACCTGAATATCTTTATTCTTGAGCTGTTGAACCCAGGTGCTCACTCACACACAGTTCAGCTGACTTCTCTGGGGTTTCACTCTATTTGCTTTCACATAAACAAAAGAAAAACATATAACCCAAACAAACCACAAAAAAAAAGAAAAAAAAACAAAAAACACAAAACCAAACAAAAAAACACACCAAGAGCACTTTTCAGTTCTTTATCTTTTTTTTTTTCTTTTGCACTTTCACCATCTGGATGCCCCTGAAAGAGGGTGACACGCTGGTGTTGACATTTTTCCTATGGATGACTAAACCTCCCCCCTTAACTGCAGAAATCCTTTATTTTCCCTCCCTCCTTTGGCCCTTCTCTATTTCTGCAGTGCTTTCCTTACGCTGCTGCTCCCATGTGATGATGTTTCCCAGGGCAAAAACATGCAGCTGCTGTTAGAAAACAAGGGAGGAAATACAATATCTCTCCAAACAGCTTTGCATTCCATCCAGCCCTTTGATGATCACTGTGCACTGAACACGTATCTTATGCTGGGCTCCCCACAGCAGCCAACATCTTCTTTCATCTCAGAGAGGACACAATTCATTTGGATGTGAACAATTCCAATTGCTCTTCCCAAAGCCTCTTGCTGTGTGTGCAGTCCTTAGTAAGAGGGTTTTTTCTTTTTTTTTTTGCCACTGTACAGCCCACTTGCATCCTTCTCCTAAATTAATTTCTTGCCATCTTCCCCAGACCTAAGTGACCTAAAAAGAAGATGGGGCAGAGGGGAAATTTTGTTCTTTGAACAAACATTTCCCTTTTTCTGCCGCATCCTCAGGCTCTTAAAACATCTCTTTAACAATGCTTGTCCTGGGAGCAGTCCCTGGAGCACCTCCCACTATTAACCTCTTTCCATGCTGGGGATTGGACTTTTTATTACAGCTCTTTGATTTTTATGTCATAGTTTGTTTTCAATCCATGAAAGGACTTTTACCTCTTACCTCAAGGTAACCCACTAAGCTTTCCTTAATAGCTCCTTGTGAGGGCTCGTCTCAAAGAAATCTTTTGAATACCTAAATAATTCACCTCAGCTTGTCCAGAGATATCCATTATTTTTGCTAACATTTTTAAATGCATTAAAATCATCATCATGATTTACTGTGGCAGCCTCCATGCTGGTTTGTCCCAAGCATCTGGGAACATTGTAACTGTCTTCAATGTTTTTTCTCTTATCTTTTCTTCAATTGAAGCAAGGTTTGCCAGCCTGTAATTCCTTCACCCCCTTTTCCACCTTTATTTAAAGATAGATGCAACACTGGCCACTTTTCAGCCCTCTGGCATGAGTTCTGATTTCAATGAAAAAAGTGACAGGTTTTGTGCTAATAGCTGTACTTCTCTTCCCTCTCATGCCTTCTGAAGCTGTGTCTGGTCCCAGTGACCTATAGAAAATTGATGGTCTCATCCAGGAGCCTTTACATGTGCGAGCAGGCCCATTAACTTCCTCAGCCCCCCTCCAGCTTCAGAGAGCCCAGCTGCAGGAGTGAGCCTCTGATCAGGGCTGCTCCCTCCATCTGTCACACTGAGCACGAGTGCTTCTGTGCCATCTTATTCTTCATGAATTGCTGGGTGAGGGTTTTTTGGGGGTTTTTTCCATTTTTTTCTCCCTTTCCTTGCCACTGTGGGCTGATGTTTGGCCCAGGCTTTTTTTTGCTATATTGTCTGTACAATATAGAGAGGTGAGCCAGTCCTTGCATGACCTGTGGGCTTCCAGCACACAGCTTTATCCTCCATTATCTTGCAAGGAGAACTATGAGATGGAGACTTTTCATTCCTCCCTATGGAGATATGTATGGGTTTTTTTTTTTGTTGTTGTTTTTTTTTAATAAATATTTTCCAATTATACCGGTTATGTTTCCTCCTAGGGACTGAGATGGAGGGAATTCAGTGAGCCAGAAAGCAAATGTGATTGCATCCTCAGAGTAAAATGGGAAAGGTATAAAAATACAGGAAAGTGAAAAGCCCTTTAGGTTAAGCAGCATTAGTAGCACAGTAGCTCCTCGATATAAAATGTCACAGGTGGACCAAACAGCAGAGAAGCATTATGAGAATGAGTGGAGTAACTCTTGGAATAAGGGAGAGGGGACAGGAATGCAGCCCTCTGTAAGTTTGTGTTCGCTGTGGTTCAGATCAGGACTCTCTGTGTGACTGCCTGAGAAGACAAAGAACTGGATTTGGTGACACAGGAGATTGCTTTCACCTTTTTGTCCCAATTTTTCTGGCAGTTCAGGAAGGATGCTGCCCTCAGTGGCAGCTGATTTGGACCATGGTTAAAGAAGAGCAGCTGGCAGACAGTGCCATGAACTCCTCTGATGTGAGAGTCACCTTCTGGGCCATGAAGGGTTCAGCTGGACTGACTGATTCACCAAGGACAATGATCCCCTCCAGCTTGCAGTGTAGGGTGGATGCAGACAACCCAAAACCTTTGTGCCAAGCCAAGCACAAGGTTTGCAAGACAGTGGCAGAAAGTCCCTGGAAACAACACCAAGACAGACAGTGAGAAAAGAGAAAATGAGCAGCTGAAGGATGGCACCAGCAGAGAAGCATAAAAAGCATTTCCCCTCTTGCTGATCTTCTTCCTTTTGTCTTGACAGACTGTCAGGAACTGCTTTGCTCTCCACTTTCTCACGTGGCACCTCCACAGTCAGCCCTTGACAAAGACTTTTTGGTGGCCATTTATTAATTTTGCTATGGCCTTTAGGAATGTCATCTTGGCTCCAAAGCTTCCTTGAAATACAGTGCTGCAGATTTCTCCAAATATTCCTGGCATGTTATATGGCACCGGGGTAATGCGAACTCTCTTAAAACAGAGATGAAGCAAACAGTGCTAATTTATGCCCTGCTTTTTATTCCCAACATAATTTTGATTTTAATGTCCCATCCTCACCACATCAATATCTTTTCACTACTGGCATGTGGAAACAAAAAGTAAATATTTCATTTTCCTTCCTTTGGCTGAGATGCTCACCCAGAGCTTCTGGGAGTATGCAAATGAGACGTGACTGAGGGATGCTGCTTGGGTGCTTTATGGGACATCAGGGCATGAGGATATTGCCCACGAGCATGAGTGTGAATGGAAAATTAGCTGCACTGGGAAGTGATGTATGATTTAATATAGCAAAGGATATTTACAGTAAAACAACAGCTCACAAGGATACATTGCAGAGTCGCAGGCTCTGCCTGAAGGATCAGAAAGGTTTATTTATTTAAGATATAAAAATCAAGCTGCCCTTCTGCTTTGTTCTGCTGGGTATTCCGAGCAGGGCCGTGGCCTGTTGCTTTAACTATGATATATTCCCTCTGCCCACAAAACCCCTGCACACTTCCGTCAAAATTTGGGATTTCTCATCATTCCAGCTGTGGGTGGTGTCCAGAAATCCTACACAAGTGGCCACTGAACATGAGCAAGGCACATTGCCTGGGAGGGGCATTGAATCTGGCCTGGCTGCAGCTGCACAGCTCCTGTGTGCACCAATTTCTTCATCGTCCTTTTGACAGGCTGACCTAGTCCCAGAAACTGTGGCCAAATGTGTGGGGAATCTGAGACCCAGTGGAGATTTTTTCCATTATACCCTGCCTGTAAGGAATCTCGAAGCAAAGCTTAGAAGCAGACCCAGGACTGGGCTTAGTCACCTGGAAATGACTTCTTGAAAAAGCTTCCGTCAGCCAAGATTATTTAAGTCAAAATAGAAAACCCCACTTCATCTGAAACCTTGTGCCCGAGGGAATCTGCGACACTCTCACTCCAGTGGGACAAGGGCTTGTGAAAAAGCTCTGGAGACTGTCTCTGAGGCTCAGGTTTCCTCCCAAGGAGATGGATTTATCTTTATTTTGGGGAATCAGTTCTTTTATTTTCCACCTATTTATTGTCTTAGCATTTTGAAAAATGGGGATGGGTCCAAGCTCCAGGTAGTGCTGCTGATGGTTTCACACACCACCAAACTCTTCCTGCTGTCACACAACTTGCAGAATGAGGCTTGCAAACCCTGAGGTTTGCATTTTCGAGAAAGAAGTGACTTTGAACAGCGGGATCTTTTCTATCCCACCCCCATAAACCTGCTGAATGCAGTGGCCTGGGTGTGCAGCCACCAGCCAGGGTGCTGGAGAGACCTGGGGGGAGCCAGGATTGGGGCTGGTGGAGGAGCTCATGGGAACTGGGACCAAGCTCCCTCCCACTCCACCAACTTTCCCATCAATGTCCTGCCTTCCTCTCCCCTCATGCTTTATTCCAGCTTTTAATGCTCACCAGTGATGTGCACGGTGAAATAAAGCCTGAAAGAGCTCAGGTGGTGTCACAGGCTGTTTGTGGGGACCCAGCACTGGATTTGTCTCTGTGCTTCCTGTGTATGGTGGGACATTTAGGGGCAGCTCTCAGATCCTGGGGTGATAGATGCCTTGCAAATACAGCAGGCAGATTAAGTTATTAGAGTAACAGTGAAAAACGTTCACAGATGGGGAAGGCACTGAAGCTTTACCCCTCGTGGAGGATGTCAGTGAATGCTCAGCAACCCCTTAAAACCAAAGTCCAGCCAAGTGCAAAAAAAAACCTTTGCACCAACTGTACAACATAAGGGAAGGAAGGGAGTCCATATTTTCCTAACTTTCACCACTCCTGGACTGCCTGTGTCTTATCCCATCTGATATCACAGCTGCCATCACCCCCAGCAGCTCCCACGGAGGGACAGGACCAGCAAAAAAAGAAGCACTCAGGGGGATCTCAGTGTCCTCATGTCTCAGAGGGAGGGCAGTGAAAAAGATCTCTCTGCTCAAGCAACCAGAGTCTTGGGAGTGAAGGAGGAGATGTAAAATAAACCTGGCCCTGGTTTGAAGCTGTGGAGAGGAGCTGCCTCCAGCAGCAGCTTTGCTGAGGGAAGTGTGCAGTGCTGGGCTCCCCGTGGTGCTTTTCAGCTCTGTCTGTGCAGCACCAGTGGGACTGAGCACGGGGAGGATGCTGAACCTTCCACTCACCACAGGGGTGACCCCGCTCAGCAAAGGGGTGGTTTTCCATGATCCCGCCCAGGGAAAGTGTCAGCTTTGCTCCGCGGGGGAAAAAAGGAAGATGCCAGGGGCTGCCAGCAAAGAAATCTGAGTTCTGTGTCAGAGCATCCATCCACTCTGGAGCCTGCACAGTGGGATTTGTGCTGGGGTGACTCCCCATTCCAAGCTCTAGGGGCACGTGGAGCACGTGTGGCCAAGGAGAGCCCTGCCCGTGTCACAGCCCTGCAGTGTCCTCATGCTGGGTCCCCGCTCTGCACCCCACAGCATGAGCTCGGGGTCCCAGGGAAGGACCTCACCCTCAGTGGTGCTTCTGGAATAAGGCACCACAGGGGAGGGAGGCTCACAGCTCCCCAAGAGTGAGGAGCTGCTTTGTGTCCTTGAATGAATCTCTTTGAACGTTGTGGGGAAGGTTGGCTGCTGGAGAGTTTCTGTTCTCACAAATCTCCATTTCTTATCTGAATCTTACTCACTCACATCTTTAGCACTCAGTTCCATGTGCTTTTGTATAAATGCAAATCATAAAAGTTTTAAATTTACGTCTCTTCTGTTTCATTGATTATACTCTCCTGTTCACTACTAACTCAGAGGCACTTCTGGTTGGAGTCGAAGCCTAGGAAAACTTTGATTCCCTTGAAAAATAATAAATATTTCCAGGATGTGTTTATATTGGCCTTTTCATTGCACAAAAGAAAGGAGGAGGCTGCAGAGATGTCAGACAATAATCTCTCTTCAGCATGAAGGCTGAATGGGAAGCTGCTTTTCCTGTTTGCATACAATATATGCTGCTCTTTCATGCAGCTCCTTTAATCAGGTTTTGTGATCAAATCCTGGCCTGTTTTGCGTAATTCACAGGGCTGGTTTTACACATGCTTTGCAAAGAGAAAATGTCAAATACTTGCAAAGCAGCTGTTGGGGATGTGCTGGCTGTGAGCAGGACAGGGCAGGGCAGTCTCGGTGTGGCCACACCACCATCACCTGGATGGGGAAACCGGAGATACCGAGTGGAACGAGAGGAGCAAAAAAGTCACCTTCAAAGCTGCCTGTGGGAGAAACTGGACTCAGCAGCAGCACCTTGTGGAGCTTCCCGGCAGCTCCTGGCTGCTCCTTTCCACAGGTGGGATGGCTCCAGCCTCTCTGGGCAGAGTCAGAGCTGGGTGTGTGTCAGCAAGAGCAGCACGGAAAGTGAGCCAACACAGCAAATAAACCAGCCCGGGGCGGGGCTGTGAACTGGGGGCGATGGGCTGTGAGGTTGCAGCCAGGCCAGGGCTGAACCTGAGCGGGGGACAGGCAGAACGAGGTGTGCACAAACAGGGCTCCATTGAGCAGCTGCTCTCAACAGGGGGGGTCCAAAATTTGGGGGAGCATCGGCACAACTGAGGTTGTTGTTGGGATGGACATGACACATCACCACACCATAAAAGTTCAGAAGGCTCTTTATTATGACCTCATGCTGTCTTTTATACAGCATTTACAAACCTCAAGGACAACTTCTAATTGGTTAGTAGCTTTCTTGTTAATTATTCTATTGGGTGGTAAAAGACATTTTACTTGTCTATAAACCTATGTATTCTTGGATTGTTTACATATTTTCGTTACTGATTCTCATGGGACAGATCCCTTGGTATTACTGCTGCATTTTTTTTTTCCCTCACCCTCAGAATAAATTGTTGTGTTAAAGGAACTTCTCATTCTCCAAACAGCTTCATATGGGATCTTACAGATTGCTTAGAGGAAATGACAGGCCAGCTTTTACCCTATTCCTACCTGAGGTCACACCATGGCACTGTGATGCCAGTCTCTTGGTTCTGAAGTTAAGAGCCAGACGTGGTTAAGGGATAAAGGGTTTTTACCTCGGTGTTTAATAAGGATCTTTATGGCGCAACAACTCTTCAAGGTGGACCACGCCAAAATGCACAGGCACAGTGGATCATGTTTATTGATCTTGCAAATTAGCATATCTAACAAAGATGTCCCAGTGAGAGGAATTTTTCTATTTCTCATAGGAAGGACTGAGAGGCTGGGGTGGAGTATGGGATGTGCCTTGTAGGCCAATTGTGAGTGGGTTTGTCAAACATCAGAAATGACACGACACTGACTTGCCCCAAAGGAAAGGGACAGAACAAACTCCAGCAGCCTGTTCCTACCCTGTGACACTGGGACTGCAGAAGAAATGTTACTGGATTTGGTTGGGTTTTGGAGTTGTTTTACTTGACCCATAATTTCCTGACATTAACTCAAAGTAAAACACCAATAATCCCTCTACAGCAGTAGAAATTTACCAAACTGAGGAATTTCCTTTCAAACAACATCCTAAAGTAGGACACTCATTGCAGTTTATGAGGATAAGAAAAGCCATCCAGGGAGCCAGTACAGGGAAGCTGCTCCTGTGGCTGATGCCAGCTGGGCTGGGAGAGTGCTGGATTTTATTAGTATTGTTCTGCCATACGTGTCTTGTTTGCTTTTGAACAAGCCTGCTTGCACTATGAGTAAAATGTAAGCAGCATTACTTTCTGGTTTGGATATAATGCCTAAAACCTCTCTGAAAACTGCCAGAGACTCACATGCTATAAAATGAAGGTTCATATAAAGAGAAAGATAGGGAAATTCAGATATAAGCATCTGTAAGCATTTTTACATGGAGAAAACCTATTCCTAGCCTGATTGTCTGCCTTCAAACAGATGCTAAGTAAAATGGTTTATTTAGGATGATTGATTATAGGAACCTCACTCATACATCCCACACATATTCTACAATCACATCTTCTTTTCATTTGCAAGGGCTGAAAAGAATTTTCATATCTCTTCTCCCCCTTGTGATTTATCATTTCTGAGGCTAAGCCTGTTATCAACATGGGTTCAGTGCAGAGCTCCCAGAAGCCACACACATTAGCATGTCTTATTAAACCTGGGCTCTGGTTGGAGCTGCAGGAATAGCAATGCTCTTTCTAAAGAAAAAGAAATAATAAAGGATCGAATTGTGCATTTATTAGTTCTTCTCCTGTCAAAGATCTCTTTGGATGTCAACGGGGCTTTCTGCTGTGCTGTCAAGGGCCACATGGAACAATTTAGGTGGTATTGATCTCATCAGATTTAATCCCTAGAAAAGTTAGAGACTTATTCTGAGACAGTTCCACTCTGTGTGTAGCAAGTGGAGGGGGCTGTGTTTCATCCCACTCGACGGCAGTGTTTAAGATGGATCAGAAGGATTGTCTCAGAAGTGCCTATCCTTGCAGCCTCTTTTGCAGGAGTCCAGCTGCTCAGCCTGGCTTTGAGCTGACCAGGTTTTAGACAGCTAATGTCAAATATGATTAAATTCATCCTTAGAGCTTGACTCGGAGCCCACTGGAATAAACAGGAAATTTTCTGTTGACCCAAGTGAGCCCTGAGCCAGGTTTTGATGCCATGAAAATAGATAAATCCAGAACCTTTTCTCTCCCCAGATCAGGGTGTCGAGATATTTTCTTCTCTTGTGCCTGTTTGTCCATTGCCTTTGGAATGATGACAAAAAGACACAATAACCTGAATGGGGGACTTGTCTGAGGAAGAGCGTCAGGACTGGGACCAAAGAGCCCCATTTCTAAATTAATACAAGGTTAAATGACAACTTGCTCTGAACCCCATCAAAAGCAACAGAAAGGTTCCCAATGGGAGTTAGCTCAGATATTCTGTTAGGCCACAGAGGTGTTCATTTTACCTTTGCAGATGAATCATGGCTCCTCTGGGTTTGATTTTACAAACCTCCTGCCGAGATCAAAACCAACGTGTCTGAAATGTGTCCTCTGCATGACACCATGCCACTGTGCCCCAGTGGGATGCAGCTTCCTGTTCATTACAGGGGTCCCTAAAAAGAGCTTCAAGTGAGGTGATGATTAGAGGTGGTCCTGCTGTCACTTGTACCATCAGAACTGAGTGCCAGGGTCCAATTCCCTTGGTGCCATGGGAGTGCAGAGGCTCCAAACTCCATCTGGGTGGTGAATGAATTTAGGAGCATTGACTCCTGTGCTCACATTGGCACCTTTTGGATTTTATTTTCTTTTTTCTTCCCAAGACAGGTAAATTACAAGCCAGCATGGTCTCCTAGCTGCAGGTGCAGGGAAGGAAGTGGTACCAGGAGATGCTAAATGTCTCAACATTCGTGGTGACTCCCTTTGAACAGCAGCCAGGGAAGCTCTGTTGGCCAACAGCAGTTATCTCTTGGGATCATGATGTGTTTGCTGCCTGGAAGTCAACCCACTTGAGGAAAGATCAAGGATTTCAAAACCGTGGAAAGGAAACCAGTCAGATGTCTCACCATCAACCTGATCTGGCAAGCCTGACTTCAGCCTAAGCAGAAATCCATGGTGTCCAAAGTGACCCATCCCTTGCCAATAATGACTGTTCAGGAGGGGCTGTGGCAGGAAATCCAGGCAGAGGTGGAAGGGAAGTGCCTCATCTGACATCACTGTGAGGGGAGGGAAGGAGAAAATGGGGGAACAATGCAGGGAGGCACCATTGCTCCATCACTTTAGAAGCTTAGGGAGGCTGATGCAGAAAACATTCATCACTGAAATGACAAGGAAGGAAATGAAGTCTGGGATAGATCCCAGCTTATTCACCTGCCCTTTCCCAGGACAGAAAATCCTTGCAGATGAAGGAGCCAGGTGTGGCAGGTGTAAATAGAATCTGATCACTCCCTGGGCTTACACTGCTCCACCCTCACTCAGCACTGGGTGTCCTGGTGCCGTGCTGGAGTCGCAGCTGTGGTAGCTCCTATTCCAGAGTGACACAGGGATGGGACGTCAGGACACTGCTGCCTTCCAGGTGAGTGAACTCCAGGCTCACCACACCACTCCAGGTGCCGCAATTCCCTGATTGCTCAAATCCCTGCAGAGCAGAACTTGCTCTCTGAACAACCCTCCAGCTCCCTGCTCAGCCAGGGAACACAGGGAGCCTCAAAAACTGAGCCGGGCAGGGCACATCCCAAGGTGAACCAGCCTGGCTGTCACTGGTTCCTCTTTCCCTGGCCAAGGGCAGGAAGAGGAGCGTTTTCCCCCTGTGTAAATGGGAGTGCTCACAGCTGCCAAAGATCCTAGAGCTGATCAGAGCTTGGGAGTGCTGACGCACTTTGTTATTGTAATTTCTTGTTCATTGTTTCCCGCGGAGCACAACCACGCTGCCCAATCGCCTGTGGCAGCGAGCAGGTGAAATGAGGCATCANAAAAAAAAATAAAAAAAATCCCACCAGCTGAAAACACATTAGTGCTTCTATGTTCCCTCCTTTCCCATCCTCTCTATTCATTCCCATCTTCCCCCTGCCGCTGTCTGGGCCTTCTGCAAATGTGATGTGAATAGCAAACAGCCCCACAGGCAGCTCTGCTATTTTGGATCCAACTTGTAAGAGGCCCCAGAATATCCTCCACAACCAAGAGAAACCACGTCCATGTCAGAAATTCGGGGCCTGTGTTAGAAACCAGGAAAAATTGGCAACTGAATAATACGGCTTTAAAAAGCTGGTCTTCCTATGGACTTGCATCTTGGGTAGACAGCCAGTGGGGAGTCTCCCATGCCTGCCAAGAGTAGTAATTACTCCTCTCCCTCAGCAGCCAGATCTTTTCCTATCCCTCCTCTATCCAGCTGCAGCTTTGTCACACAACAGCTGGGAATACGTTTGTAACTCTGCCCTTCCATCCAAATGGGTGAAGTTTGGTGCTGAGGCAAAGAAACAGAAATGGGAATATTAGGACACAGATGATTAATCTTACATTTCAAAGAATGTACCTCAGCCCTGAATCTTCTTCTGTGCCACAGCACTGTTATAGGGCAAGACATAAATGAAAAGGGGTTCTGATAATGTCCAGTTTGCAGATGGGAATGTCTGGAGAAACATCAAGGGGATGCTTCAGCCTTGCCCTTGTGTCAGGGGAAGGCTGAGCTTTCTTTTGACCCTTCAATCCTTTCCTGTGACAAGGTGAAATTGCAGGTCTGGGCTGTTTCTGGAGGACTGGGGGTAGTGCTGCTCTCCTGCTGGGAATGAAGGTCACCCAGCTGACAACAAACCTGCTCCAAGGGAAGTCCTTGAGGGATGAAATTGCCTGTAAGTTCCCTGACTTCCTGCCTCACAACCATTGCCTGAGATACTGGGAGAGGAGGAGGGCGAGGGAGAAGAGCGGGCAGGCACATCAAAAATTTAATCCTCCACAAGAAGTTCAAATGCAAAATCTAAAGGTGTATCACAAGCAAAATAAATCTCCCTGAAGCATTTGTTTAATGTTTATCCAGTTCTGAATCCTTTTCTTGGCAAACAGTCTGGCTTCCCTGTGAAGTGAAAGGGCTGGGACTGCCTGCCAAGTGTTTGAAGGCTCCAGAGCAGCACATGGGAGATGGGATCACCAGGATGGACGTGAGGCAGGAGCCCATTCCCTGCACCCCGAGTCGCAGGTGAGGAATGTTCATGTTCAACCAACGCACAGCGATTCTATCAGGGAACACTTTCATGTGGGTGCGTCTTGCATCTGTTCCTTTCTTGAAAGAAAAGCAACCTGGCAACTGTCTGGAGCATCCCTGCTGCTTGCCCCTTGCCATCTGTCTTCATTACTATTTTATTATTATTATTATTATTATTATTATTATTATTATTATTATTATTATTATTATTGCTTCTGNNNTTATTGCTTCTGTGCAAAGTTGCCACTAAAGTGCAGTTCTAAGATGTAAGCCCTTGTTTTTTGGATGACAAAGCCTTTGTGGATCTGAGCCAAGAGCTGGTAACTGGGATTTATCAAATGGATGAAGTTCTTTTGCACTTTTCTAAGCAACAGAGGGACATGGAGTACTTGGATTTGAGGATATAAACATGTTAAAAACACATCATGTGCACATCTACATTCTATAGACATATGCATCACTTTAAAATGTATATGAAAGGCTGATCTTACAGGTTTTCAAATGAATATAGGGAATATTCTCTCTCTCTTTTTTTTTTTTTAAGAGAATAAACTTCTTTTAAAAGGGAAGAGAAAGCAAATAAAAGAAAACAGCCCTGTCACTTTACTGATGGCTGATTTAGGAGCAGTTATTAGTGACAACATCTCTGGTCAGGATCATTTGCACTTGAATGTCTGAGCAAAAATTAATTTCTGCAAGAAAATACACCAGAAGAAGGGGACAGAGGAGAAAGGGGACAGAAAGGCCAAACCATGGGGGTAAGCTGGGGTGGACTGTTATTTTATCTTTGTCCCCCAGGACAAGCAATGCTTCTGGGATCACTGTTCCCCTTTTCAGCCTCATGGCTGTTACTCTCATTTTTTTCCAAGGCTGAGGGTCTTTGCCTCAGGCCACCAGTGTTGAAAAGACCCAGACACTGTCTCCTGTCCTTGTTGTCCCGCTGGTCTTGGCTCTTCTTCCCCCAATCTGGTCTTGGCTCTTCTTCCCCCACTCTGGCACTGCCATCCATGACAAAAAAGGCATCTGAGACATTCACCAAGTGTTGGGGCAAGCACTATGATGTCTACATTTCTAGGAGCATTTCCTGCTTCCCTTGCAAGCTGCCTGCTTTCCCTGCTGGGGCAGTTGCAAACCCCACCAGCTTCTGAAATGGGCTGTAAACCCTTTGCTCGAAGCCCTCAGTGAGTCCCTCAAACACAGAGAAACCCCCTTAGCTGTGGCAAAGCCCCTCTTCCTTCCCTCCTCGCTTTCCCCCTCTCCAGAGCTCCTGATTAGGTCATTAATTCCTAAATCAGGCACACCAAAGCTGCTGCCATGAGGGAGAAGTGGGCTCAGCAAGGAAAGGCAGGACCCGCTCCCTGCCCAGCTGCTCTGAGTGTTGGTACAGCAGCCCTCAGGTGAGGATCCTGCCTGGGGCATGGAAATGGTGTGTTTGCCACTTGTTGAGGAAATTTTCCTCCATGAGGCACCTGCCTTTGGATGTGCTTGTGTACATTTGGTGCTGTTCTCCTCTGGCTTCCCTCCCCTTGCTGACCTGTGTGTGGCAATTATTGCAAGCCAGCCTGTGGAGCTGAGCCCCGGCCCCTGATTGGAGGTCTGGAGCTGATAGCCCTCTTCTTGGCACTCAACCATTTCCTTTGACTTCAAAGCAAGAAACAAAAGATGTTTCAAGGACTTCTATGGAAAATCACCATTAGATATGATGAGGCTTAGGGCCGTTTCCATAGCGATGCAGCCTTTTTACATTGTGATCATTGCTGCAAAATGGAAATGTTCTTTTGTCTCTGAAAGTCTGTTCACTTATTTATATATGTGTGTGTGCGTGTGTGTTTCTTTCAGCAACAAAAAAATAAGAAAAAGAATTATATCTCATGGCAGGTTCCCCAAACTGAGTCACCTTCTCACCCTGGGAGGTTTTTGTTAATCCTTTAAACTCTTGCATCAAAGAAAAACTTTATCACGAAGGTTTGATTTAGGTGAATATTAGTATTTAGGCCATCAGATTAACAGCTTTTTAGCAGAGGGTACTAACATCTCGTTCTACCAGGGGACTGGAAATGTGATGAACAGAAGCTGATCTGGTGACCCAAAAGAGCAAATCAAACCTTTCCCTCTGACTGTTCCTATCACCTTTTCATCCTACTGTGCTCAACATCTTCATATCTGTTACTTCATCCTGTTACTTTGCCACCACTGATCAGAGTTCACCTCAAGAGCAATGATGCAATCAGAACACCAGGCTCCCCCAAAACTGTGTCACTTTCCTGGAGAGGAAACACTTCTACCTTCACTGGACATGGAGGTGGCTGCTTGGGACTCTGAACTTCAGAGGAAAATATCTGCATTTTCTCTTTTTGCTGACCAAATTATTTTTGGACAGGGTAAGGGGAGAGCTGGGGGAAGGTGACAACTACAGGCTGGAGGATGAAGTGTGTGCAGTGTTACTCTGCTCCCAGTCTATGTCTGTGACTAGAAATGTCAGGACTAAATGCTACATCTGGCACAACATTTGTATGCACTGCTCCACCTCATCTGGCCCATTCCAAACCTTGCCCAGGTTATTCCTGAGAGCTGTGTGATGATGGGAGCTGGGCTGAGCCAGCTCTGTCATGCCAGGGATCTCCTCTGTCCTCTGTCCCTGTGCCTGCCTTGCTGCATGGGCCCAGGTCCTGGCACAGCTCTGAATGATGTGTAACCAACCCCCAAACCCACCCCAGAGCCTTTCCTCCCTCCCAGCATCACCCTCTTGGTCCCCAACACCCTCAGACATCCCCGTGCCTTCCACTCGTGATGGTGACTGAGGGATCTGCCCATAAAAGCTGCGGTTTAGCTCCTGCTGCTTCCCCATTTGTTGTTTTATTGTCATTTCACTGCCAGTTAAATGGAGTTTTCTTCCCCTCTCTCCTCACGCTCCTTTTTGCTTGCATAAAACATGATGCTGTATTGTGAACAATGTAGGAATACATTACATAAATTTCCCTTTGATATCCAGCGTGTTTCCTGCTGTAATGGAATCGGAACAGAGCAACCTCTCCTCCCCGACATGTCAGATAACTCTCTATCCACTCTCCATTAGGACAAATGTCTGCAAGCCTTTGAAGAGCTAAAACACCATAAAGCAAAAAGAAAATGTTAAGGGTGCTCCAGTGGGTATCACTGGAAATAATTGGCTTGAATTAAGCAAAGGGAAAATTTAGGCCAACTAATGGGAATAAAAGACCAAAGTCTGTTAGGCTGAGAAGTTGTCTCCGAAGCTGTTAGCCTGGGGAATACTCTCAAAGGAAGATGGTGCAAATTTTAAAAAGCAAAATGTATGATTTAGGGAGACAGTCTATAAAGCCAGTTGGTGAAAAATGTATGGCTTCGAGTCATTCTAAGCTAGGCTGAAATGAAGCACTTCAGATCACAACACAGCAAAGAACACTTTGTTAGGCTGTGTGGGAGATGCTGACCTGCTGAAACTCTCCCACTTGATTCCCAGGGACTTGCTCCATGTGCATTTATCACAGAATCACGGAATGGTTTGGGTTGGAAGGGACCTTAAAGATCATCTCGTTCCAACCCCCTGCCATGGGCAGGGATACCTTCCACTAGAGCAGGTGCAAGTGTTCAAGGCCAGAGTTCCATCCAGCCTGGCCTTGAATACTTCCAGGAATGGGCTGTCCACAACTTCTCTGTGCCCCACCACCCTCACAGTAAAGAAATTTCTCCTAATATCCAGTGCAGTGTCTGTGCACACCAGCTGCAGCCCAAGTATTCCAAAGCAGGCCACAAATCCTGCTTGTAGCACCAGGTGAACTGGGGGAAATGAGATACGTCTCTGTCTCCCTGGAGTGGCTGCTTATTCCCTCTTGGAAGGCACACCCCCTGTCAAGTTGTTTGTTTCAGGCAGAAACCTGAAGGCAAAATCTGCTCTTTGACTTATGTTCCTTTAACGTTCTCTCCCACGCTGCTCTGGGCTGAGGCATAAAACAGCCTGTTAGATGTCACTGAGATGTGCCTGAGCAGGTTGGCATCCCACATGGTCTAATCCACGCAGATTCCATGAGAGACTGGGAGAAAAGCACTCAAGTGCCACCCACACTTTCTGATGCTGACTAGCAACCGGGGCTGGAAACGCCACAGATACCTTGGGGAGTGATGGGAGCAAGATGCCTTCTTTCATTTAAAGGCTTCTGCTTAGTTTCTTCTTGCTGCTGCTCTTTGATACAGCAATAGAACATATTCTTTATGTTTAAATGTATTTTTTTTTCCTCGTAAGAAATTAGAAAAGTAATTTTTCTCCTTGGACTATTAGACTTCTGACATGATCTCCACAAATCCTTATCTCCATCTGGTGAAGTTCCAGTTCACAGTTCCTACCTCCATATATTTGTCCTTCCTTGCCAACCTCACCTTATGTTTCTCTTAGATTTCTCCTTCTGAAGACAATTCCTAAATCACGGCTGCAGATGGAGGCTGGAAAACGCAAGGCAGGCTGGGGTCGTTTGGGATCATGCATCGCTCCTGACTTGGAGCTGGTTGATGGGATGTAACTCTCGATTCTACATCTCTCTCTAATTGTGTGAAGTCCTTGATTTTATTCCCAGCTATTCATACAAGTGAATTACATCCAAGCTTTTTTTCCTGCGACTCTTGTATCTGGACATTTTGGCTGGTAACTGCATTCATTCATCTCCAGTGTCATGCACCTAAAACTATTAGTGCAGATGCTCTTTCAAAACTCTCTTGCTCTGGGACTCCCTGTCCCCTTTGCCATCATCAGCACTCAAAAATTCTTCCAGTTTACTGCTTTCATCCTCCCTCCTGGGCTCGTGCTGATCAGATCTTCTCAATGACATGCTAAGTTGTTTTCCTGACAGTGATGCATTATGCTGGACTCCATCAGCCAGGCAACCTTTGGGACCAGTCCTGGAAGTCAGGCAGCCAGACAGCTCAACTTGTCTCCATCAATCAGTGAGTGAGACTTTATGGGCCAGAATGAGGGCTACAGGTGTAGGCCACTGTCACTGTTTTAAATAAACACGATCAGTTTGCCGAGCGCTAAGCAACTCTTTCTGAGAGCGTGTTGGTAAATGTGTTTATAAAGCATAAGAGTCCAATCCATCAGCCCTCAAAGAGCCTAATCAATATATTCCAATTTGATCTTGGAGAAGTTTCGCCTCTGGGAAGTTTAATTTATTTCAACTCATGGCCATGAAAAAATGAGCAGCCGCAGCACTTTGACAAAATAGAAGAAGCGGATGAGGTTGTATCCAGAGCCTGTTCCATTTCAATTTTCCATTTTACCTGAACAAATCACCCCTACGACTTGAATGACCATGAAAACTGATCGAGCGATGGAGAGAGACTGCGGGCAAAGGCAAGAGAGGAATAAAACACAGAGGGGAAATGTAAATTGCAGGACTCCTAAGATGGTTGGCTGCATTAGTGGGGTCTGTGCAGAGTGTAATTGGAATGGAATACCTGGAACTTAACGTGCAAAGTAAATGGATTGGTTTGCAACTGCACAGGGCTGCAAAGCTGCTGTCTGACCAGGCTGGTGTGTGGAAGCCTCTTCCCTGCATTTATACAAAGCTATTCTATGCTCTTGTAACTGGCATTGAAAACTCTACTGCCCATTTCTCACCATCCCAACTTTAGGAACCAACTCAAACCCCTCCTTTAAAACATCACTGCAGTGGCTAAACAAAACCATTGTGGAATTTCCCTGAGCTGTCCCCAAATGTTGCTGTATCTGAGCAAATCAGAGCCAGGAATCAGCATCTGAGGAGCAGAAAACACCAGAAAACACCTGCCTGAACGCTGTGTCAGTGAATCCTGGGTTTGAACCTTCCTGACTGAAGGTTTCCATGCTTTTTATTCCAGCTGTCCTTTTAGCAGGACTGGCAGGTGAAGCCTTGCTGAGATGATTGAGGGGTATTTCAGGAAATCCAGTGTTTATTGGCAGTGGCTCAGCCCTCTTCTGGAGGTTAAGATCACACTGCTCAGGTTAGATCAATGTACAAGAGACTTAGAAGTGTATTTAACAAAAATAGTAAGTAAAACAAATGGAACATTCCTTTTACTAACCCTCCAAGGAGTTAAGCCAAGATGCTTGACATGCCTGTTATTTTACAGTGTGGTGGGGTATTTTTTTCAATCCTGTTGGTTTCCAGCAGTGGACCATGAGGTTGTGTTATACAGGGATATCCTTGGTTTGCATTAAAGATGGAGGCTGCAGGAGGACAACAGGTGTCTTCCCATTATCACAGACAATCATTTTTCTTCCTGGGAACCATCACTGTGTAACCAAGATTTTTTTATTCTGGCCTTGCCCTATGTTCCTAGAAAGGACTTTGGGGAGAATACTCCATTCAATGCTAATTTGTTAAGAATTGAATGTACTGTCCTCAGAAAATGCAAATCAGTTGTTTATACTGATGCCAGAAAATGTAAAATCAGAAATGAGTATGTTGATTTTCTTTCCTCCAACTGCATTTCATCCTAATGTTTCTGCTTTGATGCTTTTCCCCAATCTTATTTGATATAGCATCAGACCATCTTTTTTATGTCAAACATTTGCTTCAAAGCTTCTCATAGCCTGTGCTAGTTGTCAAAAAGTTGGAGGCAACATGTTTTAAACATTCAGCAAGCATTCTTCCGAAAAGAAAACCACTATTTCTAATGAGCATTTGAGAGTGTGGTGCATTGCAGAAACTGTTTTTTAAGATCTGTCACAAATGATTTACTTTTATTAGTTTTAATGGCCCTTAGCTACAGCCATGGAATATAAGTGAAAATTAAGATATTTCTCACGAGATAAAAATAGATTTCCATCAGAGATGGTGGGTAATTCCCTCTCCTCACTGATCCCCTCTTTAGTTCTGTTTCTGGATAGACATCCCTGCTCCAAGGAAACAACTTCATGGTGTTATGGCAGGCACAGATTCCTCTCCAAGCCTGAGATCTGCTGCCTTCAGAGGCCCTTTTCCTAATCATTCCCAAAGCTTTCCATCAACAGCGTTTGCACCATTCCCACTGAAGAGACTCCATAGGCTTTGCTGGGATTTGGCCATGGCATATAAAGTGTTTGTGCTCAGAACCACAGGTTTGTTTTCTCTCCTGTTGAGCTGAAGAGTGAAACCAACATTTATTAATTCCCATTCCCAATGTCACTCTCCTTTCCCCTCCTCCCTGCTGTTCACATCCTCTGTCTCAGATAAAACCACGCTCTTCCTTGTTGTGCTTTGGCCATGTTTTTCTTTCCAGATTTTGTTATTTATAAAATGTGCTTTTATTGTGATTTTTATCACCTCATTTTGTTCTGTATTCAGTGGAGGAGGAGTGGTGTAACTGCACTCACATGGTGAGGGCTCTGCCTGGAGACTCCCTGTGTGAGCAAGGCCTTGCCAGGCATGTTCCAAACAGCAGCAAAGCTCCAAGGAGACAATGCTTCTGTGAGAGGATCTCTCCCCTCTGTGCCAACCCCCTTGCTTTGTTTCCAGCCACCATACTGTGTCATTCTTATTCAGCAAGAGACTTTTGTATCACCTGCAACCCATGAGAGCAAAGCAGCAGCCTGTGGTTCCTACTACAACTCCTCTGCATCAAAGGCTTGTGGACTCACTACAGCTGGAGTTTGTCCTTTGGTTTCAGTAATAGAGAAATTCACTGTGTTTCTTGTAAAAGTTCCAGATCCAAAACTTCCTAAAATCCCATGCATCTTCAGTTTCCATTTTCTAATCTGTAGCTGCTTTAGAGCTCCAGCCTGAATAATGTATCACCACTTGCAGTGAAGAGCTGTGATAGCTGAGCAAAGACACCAAAGACACCTGATGCCATCAGCTCTTCCTACACAGTAATCTTTGGATGCAATTTCCAAACTAAAACCATCATTGTTTTTCCCCTTAGGTCCAGTGCAGCATTCTCCATCTGGAATGTGCTCATTGGACTGGGGCTCTCCTGCCTCTTTCATAATCCTCAGTAATTAAGCTTTTACAGCTCGAACATAATTGATAACTTCATTGCTGATTAGAAAGACAGGCTATCTCCAGCTCCTTGCCCACAGCTTCTTTGGCTGTGCGGTGTTAAGAGAACAAGCACTTGTTTTCCCCAGGGAAGTGAACATTTGGGATGGGAACACGTGGAAGTAGCCAGATTGGACTCTTGATTACCCCAAAGAACAAGGAGACTAATTTCACCAAGTCAGAGTAATTACTCTGGATTTACATCAACAGGGTTGGGAACATGGTGTGGTCAAGAGAGCAGATCAGTGGAATAAAACTGAGCTAATTTTACAGGATTTGTTCTCTGAGTGCAGCCACAATTTAATGGTCACCTATAATTAGTTAATTCATTTGCTACTATAATAAATGCTTTGCAGCCCTTATAAGTGTCCATTAAATGTGTCAAATTCCTTCCTCCTTTCTTCCACACACACGCAATTTCCTTGGCAAGTGAGAGAGCGCAACCAAACCAAAAGGTGAAAAGAAGGATGCGATATGAAGAGGGCAAGTTTTCCCCTGTCACTCACATTCTCATGCTTGAATGAGTAACAAGCGCTCTGTAATGATGTTTTAAATGCAACATATTCCACCCTGAGAAAGAAGGAAGCAAACTCTTATCCCTTTTATTTTGTGATTGCTGTTTTCAGTGAAACCTTGGTGATTTAATCTGATGGAGGACCCAGTCCTGACTTTGTCTGGAAATACATCTATAGGTAAGGGATGGTGAATTAATTGAAGGTTAATTGGATCTTTTTAATGAAAGAGGTTCTGAATTTGATCTACATCTCACGCTTCATGGTTTACATGATTGGTGACTCCTAGAGCTTGGGGGAACACCTGAAAATACCTTATTCACCTTTCTCTTCTGAGCTCTTGCAGCTTCTCCAGCAGCTCTCTCTCCCTATTGCACCAACTCTCTCTGTCAAAACACTTCAACAGTGACTCTGCCAAACCCAGATCACTCTGTATTTCTGGAAGGCCTGTGGTGAAACACAGGTTAAAACAGTTTTAACAGCCCATGCTGCATTCTCTCTGCATTCCAACTCTGGCTGGCAAAAACTCAGGGAACACTGAGTCTGGCCACCAGCACCAGCCAGGCAGGGGTGAGCTGGAGCTGTTCACTCGTGGCTCACTGAGCAGCTTGAGGGCCCCTCCCTCAGTGCAGTTGGGCACCACAGAAAGCCCAATTCATCTTTCATCCTTGTATGACCCATAGACTAGACTAGACTAGACTAGACTAGACTAGACTAGACTAGAATATCCTGAGTTGGAAGGGACCCACCAGGATCATGGAGCCCAGCTCCTGGCCCTGCCCAGGACACTCCAACAATCCCACCCTGTCTCTGGGAGCATTGTCCAAACAACCTTTAATGTGTCACTTGTATAAATCTCCTAAATCCTTCCCTAATCCCAACACTAGGCTCACAGCATGCTGCACTCCTTGCCTTGCTGATTTGTCTCTATTTAAATCCATGAAATAGGTGGATCAGTGGCCACCACACAGAATCTCAAGTTATGGGTTGGAGAGTGTAACTTCCTTCAGGCTTGAAACCCCATATTTAAACATTACAGACATTACTGCTTATCCACTGAGATTTCCATTTAGGAAAAGGGGGGTCACTTCCCCAGCTCCTACTTTCAGCATTTATTTCCTTCCCTTCTTTTGCTTCCCTCAAAGGAAGTCAACAGAGAGATGGCAGGAGAGTAACACAACAAACTACAACACATTGTGTAATTGAAATGGACCATAATCACTAATATTAAAGACAGTGAATCATTCTAATCGAGCCATGCTCAGCAAACAATGAAAAACTATGTGCCAGAAAAGCTAATGCTGGTTTTAAAATGAACAGAAATGAGGCGAAATGGAACCTCACTCTTTATTCATGAAGGTCAATTTAACGTGATTATTTTTTCCCTGGCATCATAGCTTTGTGATTACTGTTGTATACCTCAGTGCTATTTTCTAACCTAATAACAGTAAAAAATAACCAGCTGGTGATGATTCTGTTTAAAGCAGAGACTAAATGCTCACAAAAACCTGCCAGTGAACAGTTGCACATGCTAATCAGACACAGCTCAGCCAGATTCCCAGCAGAGTCCATATTTTGCACATTTCAACTGGTTGACTACATTGAGAAATTAGATTACGCCTCGGACATTCCAGGCTGGGAGTGATCCGTGTTCATTCATTCCTCCTGGGTCAAATCAAACCCTCCACAGATCAGGCAGACGCTTTTAATCCATCCCACTCCACATCTTCCCATAATACTCACCCTCGTGCAGTGCAGCCCCTTTGGGGACCGGCTGTTCCAGGGGCAGTGACGGGGCAGCTCCTCCCCGGGAGTGTTTTTTATTCTGGAGAAATTCCCACAGGGCCAGCCAGGGAATGATGTGCCCCCCTGGCATGCGTGACACTGGGAGAGGGCTCTGCACTTGGAGGAAAGCTGACACCGTTAATGATTGATAATTACCAGACTTGCCAACGAGTGCTGTGAATTTCGAGGAGCGGGGCAGGAGGAGGGAGGGAAAAAAGTTAATTAAAAAAAATGCCCAAATGTTTCCCTGCTCGGAGGAAAGTGTTGCTGCTGCTGGAACGAAGCGATGCCTTTTGTTTTGGTTATTTCTCAGCTGTCTGTAGATCTCAGCAGCAGCAGCGTTACAGGCATTTATGCTATACAAATATAGATCTTTTTAATACATAAAGAAATGCATTTTTTTTTACATATACCTCATTTCTTTAAAATGTTGCTAAAATCCCAGAGAGACAAATTAGTAAAGAGGCAGAGCTTTGCCAGGGAGCCTTCATCAGCTCAACACTAATAACTTCTTTCAGCAGCCATGGATAGCTTCTGACATCACAGCTCAAGCTTGTCCGAAAGCTAATTATTTTCCCTGTTATAAAACAAAGGTTCTGTATCAAAGGCCCATAATGTGACACGGCACATGCTCCAGATGCACTGATTTGCAAAATAAATCAACTGTGTCAGGGCGGAATTTGGAGGAGAAATTACAACAAATTGCAATTATACTTGCAGTGGTACACTATTTAAATGCATTGTCAGTTTGTTAAATGCAATGCACCATGTGTGTCTTTTTCCAAGTTGTTTGTGGGGGAACAGAAGAGGAAAAATTCTCTTCTGTCAAAGGGGAAAAAATCTCCTTCTCCTCCCCTTAAACCCTGTGCAGCTGCTTCCAGCCTGCAGATACAGGCAGAGCAGGCTTTATAAAGCATCTAATGGTGTCAGAGGAAGGCAGACAGAAGCAGCAGCAGCAAATGTTTGGAGGCCATCCCAGCCCAGACAGAACAAATGCAGAGATGGTTAATAACACAGAGCACTCAAACCTTCCTGATCTCCTTACCTTGTTCAGGCTCCTGTGGAACCACATCACCAAGTAACACAGCAGGAGATTTGGTTTGCTCTGTTTTCCTCCTCCACACGAAGACAACGTTCTTCCCTTTCTCCCTTTTTCCTTCCTAAGGTTCTCCTCCCTGAGCAGTGCCCAAACCATGGCACTGGCTGACCCTCAGGCCAAAGTCCAGGATGGTCTCTGAGGCACAGGCACAGGCATCACCAGGATCCTGCCCACACCAGCACGGCTCAGCCTGGGCGGCTGCATAAGAAAAGGACAGTGGGAAGATGGAAGGGAAGGAAAAGTTGGTGGACAGAGGTCTGTCTGCATGAGCTGGTGACCCCAGAATTTTCCCAGTGGTCTCAAAGCATGTCCAGTCCTTGGAGCACTGACACTCCCAGCCTGAATTCCCTCTCTGCTCTCATAAATTCAGCCTCCTCCTCTGAACCTGTGACTGTGTTTTGTGTTTTCTTATATTTTTCCCATTTCTATGCACTCCTTAATTTATTTACTTATTTTATTCTCCTTTTACCACAGAATCATCATAGAATCACTGGCCGGTTTGGGTTGGAAGGGAGCCCAAAGCCCATCCCCTGCCATGGGCAGGGACACCTCCCACTATTCCAGGCTGCTCCAAGCCCCATCCAACCTGGCCTTGGACGCTGCCAGAGATGGGGCAGCTCTCTGGGCAACCTCTCCACCCTCACAGGAAAGAACTTCTTCTTAAATTACCTGATTTTGTCTGTGTATTTTCAGCCTCTAATTCTTGCCACATCTCCTGTTTGAACTTCTCCTGTGCCACCTCCTTCTCCATGTTGTCATCTGTTTACTCCTTGCAAACACTCCTCCTTTTGTTCCCAGCACTTGCTTCCCTTTGATTTGTGGCTCTATGTGTGTATATACACACATACAGACACATATATACATATATATATATATATACATAAATCTTGCAGCTTTAGCCTTTTGTGTTTCCAAACCAGCTCGTCCCTGGAGTCAGTTTGTTATTCCAGTCTCATTCGCTTTATTGAGTTATTTTCTTTGCTGCTATCAGTCTCTAAATACAATCCAGTAAAGATACAGCAATGATTTTTGACAACCTGACCTTTCTCTGCTTTCTTACACTTGTTTAATTAGGTACCACACGCAGCTGTGGCTTGATCTTTACAGTTTTCCAACCTCCCCCACCTTCTACCTGGAGGTGGGGGGAATAAAAAAAGAGAGAGATGTTGCTGAAAGAAGGTCATTTTTGACAGGTCTGCCAGTAATTTCAGGTGTTGGAAGGCTGTGAGTTCTGCAGGAATGGCAGGCCGTGCTGTCTGTATTTTGCTTAACAAGTCAGAGAAAACGTTTGGCTGGGGGAGGTGGGGAATTAGGTGATTTACTGGTTTGATGAGGGCTTGCAGTGATTTAACCTTCAGGTATCCAGTTTAAACACGTATCTGACAAACAAGAGAGGAAGCTGGGTAAAGATCTGCCAGGCTTTGCTTTGAAGAGCTGGGCTCTCTGGAGTAGCCAGGCTGTGGGGTTGTGTACAGAGAGGAGAGATTCTCCCTGAGATCCTCAGGCACAGGAACTCCTCATGCCATCCTTAAGGGGTGATGGTAGCCAATCTCTATTAGCAGAATGTGGGTAAAATGTGCTAGTTCTGGTAGTGTAGGAGTCATTCATAAAATCAGAGAGGCTCTTTTCAGTTTCTGGTGGATCAGAGACCCATGGAAGAGTTTAGGTTGCAAAAGGCTTTTTAGATCATTGGATCTGTTAACCCAGCACTGCCACGCCCTGTCTGTAAGCACCACATCCCCACGTCTTTTAAATCCCTCCAGGGAAAGGTTTTTCTCTGGGATTCAGGCTCTCAGCAGGCACATATCCCACTCCCAAACCCCTCTCTCACTGGAGTGTCATTCAGCACCCTTGCAGGTGGGTCTGAGCCATGAGAGCCAGAAGCCACCATGAATTATCTGCCCAAATTCTGCTCCTGGCAGTTTTTGCCCAGTTTTGGCAGGAAGGGGGAACATATCACCCTTGTCCCACATGGGCTGTAATCACACACCCAAACACACATGAAATCCCTCCTCATCTAGCAGAGAAATGGAGAAATGGTACCCAAGGGTGGGGTGGTGTCTACAGTCCCTGGCCACATCTTTCTGTGAACTTATTGCTGGCTTTATTTATCAGGCTGCTCCTGGTTCAGCAGCGCTGTCTGCTGCATTTTCCCATTCTCACACACATTCCAACTCAAACAAACTCCTACAGGACCACTGAAAGCACATGGAAGACAACTGGAGTCCTTCAGCTTTCCTGTGTCCTCCAGAACAGATCCTCCTGTCCTGACACAGGCAGATCCCCCGCTGATTTCCAGGTGCACACGTTACTTGTAGTTTGGTATGGATATTATTTAAGCAAAAGGACATGACAAACTGCCTGGTAACGCTGATTAATGGGTGCCCCTGGGGAATAGTGAGGCATGAGATGAAGTTAAATAACTCCAGTGTGCATTACTCACCACTGCCACACCACCTGAAGTGTCTCATTGTGCCTAAAAAATGGCTTCCCTTTTAAAAAGGAACATTTTTAATGTTTCACATTAATTTTCTCCTAAGTCCTTACGCTGTGAAAAATACTCCCTGTGGAAAGCCCTCTCCCCACCTCCACCATCACCACCTCCCACCAAGCCTCACCCTGCAGGTGTCAAATGTGTATTTGACAAGGTGAAACAGCTCAGTGCAAGCACTGATAACCCTCATGCCTACCTTGATTTATCCTGCATGCTCAGGTGCTGTCTCTCTGCAAACCAATCGATTTCTAATGGGATGCAAAGCTGACTTGAACATTTTTTCACTGGGCAAAGCGTCCTAAAAATGGTCTTGAGCCCTTGGGCTCCATCCACAGCTACCCCAAAACACCACAGATACACCAATTGTTGAAAAGCCCTCTGTGATCAGGGAGCCCAACCACTGTCCACCACTACCCCATGTCCCCAGGTGCTGTATCCAGGTCTTTAAATACCTCCAGGGATGGCAGCTCTGCTGCCTCCTGGCCTCTTCCAGTGCCTGGCCATCACTTCTGTGAAGAATATCCAGTTCTAAACCTCCCCTGGTGCAACTGGGAGCCATTTCCTCTTGTTCTATCGCTTTTACCTGGGACAGGAGCCTGACCACACCTTGCCACAACCTCCTGCCAGGGAGCTGGAGAGAGCAAGAAGGTTCCCCCTGAGCCTAAACACCCCCCCAGCCACTGTTAACTAACGCCTGCACAAGCTCTGACCACCCAAAATTCCCTTTTGGTGCTAACACCACCACTTGTTTACCAATCCCCTCTTTATGGGCACATAATCTGTCCTGAAATCTGTGTGATTGTGCAAAAAGAAATGGGTAGCTCCAAAAGTCCTTGGGTTTCACAGGAGTTCATAGAGGAAGGACTTTGTGAGTTCTTCCAATGCCTTGCAATGTGATGGCTCAAATGTTTTAAGTTATGCTTGTGCTTTTTCCAGATCTAGCAGATCTCCCAAGTCTTTGTGATAAAAAAATAAATCTTCCTGATGCTTAGTTAAACAAATCATGTACTCATAGCAGGTTGTGGTTATTTTCCTTTTGATTTTATTTTTTTTTTTTGATTTATGGCTACTAAAGACCAGAGATTTAACACAAGGATATAAACCAGCACTCTCTGATTGCATTCACAAGAGATACCAGATCCTACTATCACACAGTTCACTCTTCCAACAAAAAGATCCGTGCACAGATAAGAACCACTTCATCATTTATCACACTCTGAAACTCAACAGACCACATGGATAAATAGAGAAAACAACATTTTCCAGAACAAAAGAAATGCTCCTTTGAAATTTATTCACCTAAAATATTAGTGTGCACTATATAACATAGAGTAAAAATGTATGAACTGGAAAAAAATATGGTGTTGAGTTAAAGTGACACTGGCAGCATCCTCTTCCTGCAGGAGGAAGCACTTGGAACAGGAGGGTTTGATACCTAAGGCTAAATTTAGGGAAGGGTGATAATTGCTTCCTTGAGTCTCAGAAATGTGTCAGATCAGCCCAGGGACTCGGAGTCTTTTAGGCCACAGGAAATCAATATTTATCCCACCAAAATCTGTGGCTTAACTCGCTGCTACAAAAGAACCGAGGCCCATTTGTCTCCAGTGACTCACTTTTAACCTCTGTCAGTTTATTAAGGAAAAAAATAAAAAGTATTTAAATAACAATCATTCAGCTGCAGAGTCCGCGGTGCAGGTGTGAATTCTGCACCACCAAAGTGAGCCTTCAACAGGGAAATTGCCCTTGTCAGGCAATGCCCCTGGGCTGGCTGCAAATGGCTGGGAGCAACCAAGTCCCCAGCCCCACCCTAAAGCCAATATCTTGCGTGATGGATTTTGAGACAGAGCAAATTTCGGCAGCCCCGTGATGAGAAACTGGAATTTGCACATTCTGGTGCAGGTGTGAGGGTGCTGTCACACAGCTGGGGCTGGCTCACCTGGCAGCTGTCACTTGGCCCAGGCACTGGGAACAGAGCTGGGTTTCACAGTGACTCCTCAGCAGCCTTTGCTGTCCTTGGCTTGGAGATGTGACAGTTGTGTTCCCTAAAGCCCAGAGTCACCAGTAGCTGCTCCCTTGGTGTCATGGAAACAATTTGATTTACAGAATCCTCATATTCCTCTATTTTATTCTGAGGCAGGAAGACTTCAGAGAAAAGTTGTGTTTGTGGTATCATCTTCTACTTCCCTTGCTCAGCCTGGATTCAGCTGTGCTGCAGAGCTGAGGACCCACCTGCAGCAGCGAGGGTGCTCCACTGGGATCTGACTGCTTTTCATCTTGGAGATGGGACAAAATAACCCTTGAGCACCACAGCTCAGCTCAGCCTTGTTAAAACCTAACGTAGGAATACAAACTAGAGAGGGGCTGTTTTCTGTGCCCATCAAGACACACTCCAGGCCTCAAGAGTTCTGGGAGCTTGGCTGCTTGGTTTTAAACATCTCCAACTGGAGTGTTTAAATTAATCATTTATCAGCACAGAGGCAGAAGTTTTTCATAACTGGCCTGAGGAGCAGCGCTCAAACAGGGGGAAGTGCAGGTACAAATCCTCTGCACATCCTTCTCCGAGTCCAGGAGGCTCAGACAAACCCCCCACAATCTTTCTGAAGTTTTGAGATGTGGCTGAGGTGTGTGCAAGGTCTGTGAAGAGCTGGGTTGGTAACAGAGCAGTAAAAAGTGCTGCCTTGCCTGTCAAATGCTCCCAGCAGGTCTTCAAGGTCTGCAGACACTGAAACCACCTATCTGAAAATGATTGAGTTACTCAAGTAATTATTAGATTGGATACCACTCAAATCTGTTCTGCTCTTTATTGTACACAGTGATTCACCATTTATAGGGCCATAAATCCATTTGAAAGGAGCACAGCAAACTCAGGCTGGGCACCTGCTGCAGAGCTTTGGGAGCAAAGCAGGAGCCTCCAGGCTGGCTCCTCTCCAAGGGGCCAAGACGTGGAGCCCTCTGATGTGGAACCACTCCAGCAGGATCTCAACACCTCCCCAGCCATCCTGGCCTGCCAGAGCAGGGCTGAAAGGGCATGAAAAACACGTGTACAGTGAAAAAAAGGTTTTGCCCCTCTGCCAGAAGTCTCTCTGTTGTTTTTCACATTGCTCTCTTATCCACGCTCTCAGCCATCCTTCCTGACCACCCTCCACCAAGCCAATTTTCCATCTGACAATACATTTTCTTGCCTTAAAGCAGTTCTTTACCAAGGATTCTCTTGTTCAGTCATTTTCCTTTCTGTGAAATGGTTTAAATTACCATGCTTTGATCACCGATTTCCCCTCCCCACACATCCAAACAAGAAAAGTAAAAAATAATTCCAATGAAAACAAGGTCTATTTTGCAAACAACTTAATTTGGGGAGGGGGGGAGGGGGAACTAAGTGGGGAAAAATGCTTAATCGCAAATATTTTGGGCATCCTCTTGTTTTCTCCTGCTCTTGTTCCCCGGGCAGCTGGCAGAAGCAGATTTTAGAAAATTGCCATCCAGCACTCGGAGGCACCGCTGGGCTTCGTTAGACTCCTGAGTTTCACCAGGCACACGCTGCCCAGGGAAAACATCTTGCTGTGGTAGTCATTTTGAACTAAAATTATTTGCCTCCACAAATACCTTCTGTTGTTCTTATAGAATCCTGGATGAAAAACTTTGCTTTTTTTTGAGGCCTGGATTTGTCAGGTACCAGTCAGAGGTAACAGAAAGGAAATTTCCACCGTATCTCTTTAGTTGATGCATCCACTCAATTGCTCACTAAAACAATCTGGTCATTTTTGCCCTGTACTGGCTGTTCTTTCTGGGCTCAACTTCTTCAACCTGCTCAAAGGACTCCTATTTTTTTAATATCTCCATCAGAAAGAAAATAAAAAAGCATGTTTTCTCTGCTGCTCTGACTAGGAAAGTAGAAGAAAAACCCCGCCCAAATCCCATGAATTACATTATCCTGCTAATTGCAAAAGTCTTTGTTTTTCCATCTGTCAGGGACAAGGACTCAGTTTTTCTAAACTGTCGGGGAAAAAGGAATTGGGAGTTTTTTGCCAATGTGAATGTAGAAAGCATTAGTGAGTCTGCAGATTTGGATGAAATTCAGTTACATTTTGCACTGTGAACTTGAAAACCTCGGTTTGGCTGAGAAAATATGTTAGAAAGTGAAAAAGCAGATGCTGCTTTCCAGGTCTGTCATTCACTTTTTAAATGTATTGCTCAATAATCACTAAAACACAGCTTTCTCAGGTGTTAAAACATCTGGGAGTCAACATCTCTCTTAACCCAGATCACTGGGAATTCTGAATTGATTCACCAAGTTTCACAGAACAGAGAAAATACCTGGGCTGGATTTAATCCCATTAGCTGGATGTCCACATTTCAGCAGCCTCAGCTCCTAGATCCGAGCTGTCAGCAATCATCTCTGCCTGCACGGAGCGTTTTGCAGGGGAAAATGCCACAGAACAGCCATAAAATCCAAACAAACTGAGCTTCCACACTGCCTGAGACACTGCAGGGGTGGAAACGTGTGGGCAACCAAAGTGGCACCCACAGCTGTCTGTGCCAGCTGTGCCCGAGGGCCAGACCAAAGCTGGATGAGGGCTGAGCCATGGGGAGGTGCCTCCGGGCACACGGGGTGGTCCTGGTGCCTTGGGAGGGCTGAGCTGGAACAGAGACTGGGCAGAGCTGGAGAATAAAGCAGATATTCATTGAAAGGACTTTAGGGAACACCTTGGGCAGGACAGGGCCTGGCCAGGGCTACACCCAAGGTGGACCCAAAATGGTCACAAAATGGATGCAAAATGGACAGAAAATGGTCATAAAATGGTCACAAAATGGTGGCAAAATGGACAGAAAATGGTCATAAATTGGTCACAAAATGAACAAATGCCCACCAGGTCTCACACTTTGATAAGTTTTGGTCCATTTGCACATTGGGGTTGAATTGTCCAATTCCAGCTCCAGGCTGTGAGGTCCCATCCTGCTTGTCCCTCCCTCCAGCCACCCTTGTTTGTGCTGTTGGGGTGAAAGTTGTCCTTGGTGTGCAGCAGGAACAGGATTTGTTTTGTGTCCCTGCTCTGTGCAGAGCTGAGTGACACTGAGTGTGAGCTCAGAGCTGCACCCTGGGCAGCACAGAGCCTGGAATACAGGAAAGATAAAACTTCAGGCATCAGTCTGACACAGGGAACGGGGCTTTCCCAGAGTCCTGGGGCTGTTCAAGGTGCTCCACACCCACAGCAGGACTCCAAGGGCATTGCAGGAAGCAGCAGCCCTGAATGAGAAAGAAAGACCTTGGCCACTTCTCCCACCTCCTCCTCACCCTTCATCTTAAAATATCCCCAGCTCTGTTGCAGCTCATGAAAAGGGAGGCAGGAATGCTGTGCAAAATACGGATTTGCTTTTAAAAACAAGTAATTTGCTGGTTGCTGATTGTGTGTTGATTGGTAACGTTGTGTCCCTCCTCTAAGAAAAATGATCCACAGGTGGCTTCAGCCTGAGAAAAAATGCAGTTTTTGTTCTAGCAATCCTGTTTGTTTCCTGCCACCACCCCTCCAGCTACCTTCTAATTGAACAAAGTGGACTTAATTTGAATTAAACTGTCAAAAGTCTTCCACTTAAATTGATTTATCAGCCTTCCTGGCTGAAATGGATTCATTTCTGCACAATATATATGAAGTGTGTGTTGATGGATTGCATTTCACAGAATGGAAACATTTTTTATGCATCTTCATTAGATTCAGCTCAGGTATGGAAAGGAAAGGGGGGAAAGAAGGGAGGAGGGTGGGAGAAGGAAGAGTAAGTGTGGAAGAGCACAAGGGGGAGGGAACACAAGGCAGAGATCTCCAACTTGAGAGTTAAAAAATCATCTTTTCACTGACACTGTGTGTCCAGAGCCCCTGCAGAGTTCATGTTCACCCACCCAGGAGACCACAGTGGGTGTCTGAGACCCCCTGGGACAGCCAAGTCAAGCCAGTGAGACACCCTTAAAAAGAGGCTTCTATGGAAGGAGCATTGGAGAGAGGAAAATCCAAAGTTTCAGCCAGCTCCACTAACAGCCTTTCAGCTGTAAAAAATATTGGTTTGTTTTTATTTCCGCTGTTTTCCTGACCTGGAGTGTGTTTAATGCAGTAGGAACCATTTGACAAACTCAATTAATTTCCACTTAGAACAAGGTATTTAATCTGAGGAGTTTTAGATTAAGTGGGCCAGGTGCAGTTGGACTCTCTGACTGATTGAATTAAACTTCTATTCATTTCCTGCCATGCCAGATCCAAAATTTTTTCAACAGTTTGAGGCTCCTGCTCCTTCTGCCTGGCACGTTTTCTTTCTGTCCTGGACACAAGAATGGTGGATGGGATTCAAAAGGGGCAGCAGTTCCTGAAAATAGTTGAAGGAAATGTCAGGCAGGGGATACTGGAGATGGCCAGTGTGGAGAAAACAAATGAGTTTCACTGTTTGTGGGCATGGAAGGCAGGGAGGGGGAGAGGTTGTTTATTGAAAGCTTGATGGTCAGGAGAGTGAAGGGTTTGCATCCAGCTGAGCAGAGCTGGAAGGGCTGGGTTTTTCTGAAGGATTGATGGTGTGCAGTGCTGAGCACCCAGCTCTGTTCCAGGTAACAAAACCCCTGAGAACAAGATCTGAGGTTTCACTGAAAATCACTCTCCACCAGCCTCACACAAGACTGATCAAAGCCATCAGGAATGTTCCCCACGGTTTCAGTGGTCTTTGGAAAGCTCTGAAGTGAGCAGATGTACAATTCCTGGTTGTGAAACCTCCTGCAGAAAATCAGAGAGCTCTGCCACGGTGAGGGCACAGCAACATCCCAGCCCTTACCAGAACCCGGCTTCTGATGGAGCCTGTCACAAGGAGATGCCAAAAGTCTGTTCCCCTTACACCCCCTCCCTCCTGCTCTTTCTCCAGCAAGAATATGAATCAAGCCCTGAAGAGAGCTGTCAGTGAGGGATGATTTTCCTGTGATTATTGCCTGGGTGAGAGATTATGCCTTGTTTTTTTGCAAACTGCCTTATTTGCAGAGCAGAACACATTGGGCTCATGTCCAATTGATACATTCCTCTTCAAACAGCAGATCCAACTACAGAGTGAGATGCAAATTTAATTATTCCACATGTAGGAAACAGAAACGGAATCTCATTGTTAAATTTGTTCTCCTACGTCGGAAAGATAAAAAACAAAAAAAGATGCTGAAGTGGCCTGTGTGAGCTGAATACATTTCACTCCCCAGAGCTGGAGAGAAATGAACTCTGTTCCTGCTGCAGAAGCCTCACAGGATAGAATTTTTTTTTCTCTCCTTTTCTTTCCCTATTCAGAATTAACAATTTGCTGCTGAAACTTCTTCCTCATTTGCATGTGTATGTGCAATTCATGCCCCTTTTCCAGGGAGTGTTTTGGGACTACACCACTTCCCTTTGAAAGTGGTCTCCCAGGATGAGAACCAAGCGAGTTGGACCTCAGACAGTGGGACATCTAGGCCAGAATTGACACAAATGCTTTTCCTTGAGGATTTGTTCCTCTTGTCAGAGCTCAGTGAAAGCTGCTCAGGGGACCACTGTGTCATCTGTTCCCTGCTGTGCTTTACAAGAGGGTGGGACACCTCTCCCATGGTGTCCTGCTGTGTCTACAGCTTCTGAGAGGGAAAGGGATCTTTGGAATCTCTTGCTCTCTTTCCCTCTCTCTGCTGATTGCTGCAGCTTTCTTCATGCCCTGCTTAGCTCTTGCACGCCTGGAGCACAGATGTGCTGTGGGCATTACCAGTGAGAGGAGGTGGGAGTGAGCACCACCCTCTTTGGCACTGGCTTGTTCATCTCAAGTATTTGTGCAGGACAAAGATCAGCAGCTTTGAGGACGAGGTGATCGTCCATCGATCCACCTCTACAGCACCTGGCTCCAGGGACTGGTGCCCCAGTGAGGGAGGAACCCAGAAGGTTCCTACAATCATCTCCTGCAAGAACTGGTGTGATTGAAGGGCAGCCTGAGCTCTGAGTTTGGTCTGTTTACCAAAAATGTGACCTCGTGCAAGGCTGTCCCCTTGAACCTGCAATTCAAGGGTGACAGGTTTGTCTCCAGGACAATCTGCCGGATCTGTGGATGGCAGCAGGGATCCCATCCATGAGCAGAGCATGGCTGATGAGATCTCCCCTGCCTCGGGCAATGCCTTGCTGTGTCCAGGATCAGCCCTGCTGGACCTGCTCAGTACAGCTCTTATCTCTGGATATCAGGAGCAAGTCCTGTGCTCTGTCACCCAGAGGAAAACTCCCACTTTTACCTCCCCCATAGCCAGCAGCTATTGAGTAGCATTACCATTTTATAGGGATGGGGAAAATGGCCATGGAAGCAGCCTGTGTAATAGATAACAAATCACCCCACGGAGCAGAGGATTCCTGGGGCACTCACCTCTTGCTGCTCCTTTGCAGATGGCCCCAGGATCATCTTTTTCCATGAGCTGCCTGTAACTCCTGTCTGGAGATGTGCTCCTTTCCTGCACACAAACCAAGACCTGCCTCCTCTGAGCAAACCTCCCTACCAGGAGCAGAGCAAGAGGTGAGCAGGACTCCAGGCCAGGGCAGGCTGTGGTGGGGTTTAGATCCACACTCTGCTTTGGCAGTGGCAGTTTTAAGAGGATCCCTCTCCTGAAATGACCGAGCAGGATGTGAGGGGGCAGGTGTTTGTGGGCTTTAAACACGGATCATTTCTGTGATATGGTTTGCAGCACAACCCCCTGACAGAGGCACAGGTGAGGGGGTGAAAAGCTGCAACACAAGGGTAGCCAGAGGCAAGGATTTTTTAATTAGTTTTTACACTGGAAAAAGGGTTTGTGCGGCCACACTTGCAGCTCAGGGGAATCCTTAACCCAGCCTTGCATAGCCTGAGCCTGCTTACCACAAAAAGGAATAGGAGTTAGCCAAACAGAGCAAATAAACATTGGGTTGCAGCTAAAAGAACATAATTTTCTCTCAAATTCTTTCAATGTTTACCATATTAAATGATCAAAAACATTTGCAGTGGATCAGACTGTACAGATGGAGCATTAAAGGGTCAGCTGTTAACCTGCAGAAGCAGAGAGACTCCACATCTCCCTTTAAGATGATTCTCCATCCTGAATGGGTCCCCGTGGAACCTCTGTAATAACATTAATGCTCCGAGTGGCCGTGCAGCAGCTCTCATTTGCACTGCCTGGAACCTCTTCATTAAGACTCAAACTCCCACTCCAAGGATGGGTCCTGACTTTCTGATGGCACTTGGACAGCTGGGGAAACTGAGACATGAGGAGATTAAATTCTTTCAATTTAAAAATTTAAAAAAAAAAAATCAGTCTCGAATTCCTAATTCTCAGCCTTTTCTTCCCGGTTTCAGGTTTCTACACAGTTGAGTTTGTTGTATTAATTATTAAAATAAATTATGGAACTGGGAAATTTTATAGATTGTGGGTCTCTTCTGACTAAACTGTTCAGATGTATGGTCAGTAATTCTACAAGAATTAAAATGAAAATGTCTTTGATTCTTGAAGGAGTAGGAAAATCAGAGGCAATGAAGATCAAGGTGTTTCTCACGCTCGTATTCACAGAATCCAGGCTGGCCTGCCCTTGGGGCCAGCTTACAAACTAAAATCTGTGTTATTACTTCTCCCCTTTGGGACAGATAAGAACTCTGTGCCAGGCTTGATCCTTAGAGCCTGGCAGGGTCATGGATTTGTTTACATTTGGGTTCAGGAGAGGATTTAAGTCCCGGTTTATCTTGCAGGCTCCTGGCAGATGCACAAACTCCCAGGTATTTTTCGTTGAAGAATGAGCCCCTCAGTGAATCAAAGCCTCGTTACATCCCCACAGCAGATGGGAGAGGTGAAAGCCTGGCCCCACCTTCCCAACTTGCTAATGGAGCAGCTCAGCTGGAATCCAGATGTTGCCATGCTTGCCTCTCTTTCAGAAGGAGCCAGGAGTGGAAGGTTGGAGATTTAGAACATATCTGTACTCACAAGACTATGCAAATCATTTATTATTCTGGCTTCAAGCCTGAGCTTGGAGGTACAATATAGGTTAATTAAAGACACAGGAGAGTGTGGGGAAGATGCACAGATTGGAGCAAGCAATAGTGATTGGCCAAGGCTGAGGGAAGAAGTCCCAAGTTGATTCCTGGAGAGAAAATCGACACCACAAACCAGCTTTGCCTTTTTTCTTTTTTTTTTTTTTTTTTCCAAGAGGAAAAGCACAAAGCACAGCTTCGTGCACTAAGCAGAGCTGCTGCAGAAGTGGAATGGCCCCTGTTGATTGTGGTCATCCCCATGACTGCAGCAACATGGGGAAGCTGGGATAAATTCCTGTGTGTGCTCTGAGTCACTCCCAACCTGAGCCACCCTGTGGGTCTGTGGTTCCGTGAGTCCCAGAGGGCAGAGCCTCGCTCCCCACAAGTGGGGAAGCAGGGTTGCCACTCTTCTGACAGTGAAATCATGGAGGCATGGGATGAGCTTCTGGAAGACAGGATTCAGCTACACACCTGCTGCTCCTCGGCTCAGAACAGGGGCAACCAGTGGAAATGTGGGAAGGGATACTGAGGAAGGAGTCAGGCTGAATGACCCAATATCTCATCCAAGTCTCAAACTGTGGTCTTTGCATGCCAGGACTGCTTTGCCTCTTATTCACACGTTCAAGGCTCAGCAAAGGAATTGGTTTGAAATTGTTGTTCCTACCACTTCTACAAACACTAAATCTTGCTTTGTTTTTCCTATTTTCTTTTGTTCATTTTTTCTTTAATAGCCATCCAGGCTCCTTTACTGAAGCCGTAAAAAACACAGGTTATGAAAAGCAAAAGGGAAAGGCTGTTTCCAGGCAGAGGAACATATCTCTGGATATGTTTGTGGACTGAGCATCACAAGAGGGGACCCCATCCTCAATATGTTTGTAGGATGCATCACACCACAGAGACCTGAATGGAGCCCTCCAGGCACAACTGTAATGTAAATATTAATTAACATTAATGATCTGTGGCCTTGCCTGTCAGCTGGAAACCAGCAAGGCCGTGTGTGGCTGAGGATATTAATTTGGTTTTGGAGCCCTGGAAGCAGAGGGACTGTTGGTACATGGAGCAGAGCGGCTTCACTCCCAATTGCGCACCCCGATCTGCCTCTGGGTCACCTGCAGGGAGGGAAATCACACCTGGGCTGGGGTTCTGGGGCTGCTGCAGGGACCACTGGAGGCACAGGTGTGAGGTGGGCTCCTGGCTGAGCTCTGTGCCCTGCTGTGTCCTCCTCGTGTTGCCAGCTGCATGCACGGTGCCACGGATCCGGCGCGCTGGGAGCTCCGGCTGCGAGGGGAGGTCACACTTCCAAAAGCATCTCTCACTCTCCGGGCAGGTCTCTCCTGGCTGTGCCTCGCTCCTGCTGCAGCCAGGCACACAGCAATCCTCCAGGGCTCCAGCTGGAGCAGCTCAGCTCCCCACTTGCTCCCAGAGTGTGGGCCCAGTCCTCAGCACCGGCACCTCGCCTGCTCTCCCTCCCTCTCCCTGCAAGCACCTCCAATGAATTATTAATTGCAGCTCATCCAATTAAAGGGCTCCTTCATGTTAATAATTCATGGCTGTGGTTGGCTGGCAGGCTGTGCAGCACGAGGGCTGGGGCTTGGGTGAACAGAGAGGAGTGAGGTGCAATAAAGAAAGGAAGAAATCAATAGTGGAGCACAGGCTGTACACATCCAGGAGACTCTTTATTATATCTGAGAATTGCTTTCTGTGATTGCTGCCATCATTACTTCTGTATTTATTTTTTAACGACTCGTCCATCATGAAGCCCGAATACATAACGGAAAAAAAGGCCAATTGCACTAAACCAGTTAAATTCTTTTAATGCCTGGCACTGGGTGAAAGCAGTAATGAGCTCATTTTGTCTCTACTCCCACTTACGGTGGAAGATCCCTCATCCAGGAGCCAGTTTCATTGCTCTCTCTGTAGGTTAGGGCAGATCCACTGCTTTTCCCTCTGGAGATGGACCCATCAATGATGTTCATGGGAGTGACCTGCAGCTCAGCAGCTCTGCTATGAGTATGTCAGGCAGTTCCCAGGACAAGGGAATGCCAGCAGAGCATTCCGAAGAAGCATGAGTGTGGTGCTACTGCAAAACCAACATTTGTCACGGCAAGGAAGAAAGGAAACGGGGCTGGAAACCTCTCCCAAGATTTGAGATGAGTTGGCATTAGGGGAGGGTTGACAACACAGTCTGGGATGAGGGCCATGGAAGCTGTGCATGTCAGAGGGAATACAGCCTCCTACAGGGCACATCTGAAATGTGAACAAGGGACATTGTAGATTTTGGTATGGGAGCACAGTCACAGGGACTGGCAGATGTCCAGCCTCCTTGCTGCCTCACAGAGAGGCACACAGAGAATGCAGGCTTGGAGGAGAAAGCCAGAGGAAATCAAAGTAGAAATAAGATTCACCTTTTTCTGCCAGCAATGGCAACCCACTGAAAAGAAATGCTCAATGAGGCTTTCAGCAAGGGTGTGTGGAGATGGAAACCACTCTGAGACTCAAAGGCTCCTGAAAGGTGCCTCAAACACAGGGAGATAGGTGGTTTACAGCCAATAAACAATGCAGTAAACTGCTGAGGACTCTATTGAGCAGGAATTCAGCTCAAATCAAACCCCTGTGCCCACAAAAGTCTTTTGTCTTTCTTTCACGGGGGTCATACCCTCCTTGTATAAGCTTGGGGACTATGAACAGGAGGCCAGACAGCTACTGGGGAACTTTTTTGTAGCCTCACCTGGTGGGGATATTCTCTTTTAAACCACATTTGATGGAAGCCATAAAACACCCATTGTTAGTGTGAGGTACAAGCACTGTGGGCTGTGAGGGGATTTTAAAAGAAATCCTGACTTTGTGCAGCATCTGCTACAAGACTTCAAACCAAGGCTTTGCACCACTCTGCAAATGCAGAATATTGGTGAAACAGGGCTCCTGCATGGGAGTGTGATGTGACTGCATCACACATTTTAAAGTATCTAAGAACTTGCAAAATAATAGATATTATTTTTTTTTAATGTAAGTGATTTTAGTGCTGATTTGAGAACCCTGAGGAGAATGCGGAGTTCAGTCTTCATGGCCCATTCAGTCTTTGGTCTCTCAGCTGCAATTTCCAATTAGTGCTGGTTTGATTGTGGTTTCTGTGGTGTGGGCCATGAGGACCTTTTCACCCAGCTGATTTGGCACTGCAGCTTGGTGGATCTTCCCCAATGGACAGCAGAGAATCTGAGACTGTGCCCCAAAACCTGTTGAAATGTTTTGCTCAGCCCCAGCTCCTGGCTGGGCTGGCTCTGGAGGTGTTCAGGCTGACATCCCTTCACTCGTCATTTCTGTTTCCCAGAGTCACATCCTAATTCCTGGCTCTGTATACTAAATGTGCATTCTGTGTGTGTCTGATAACTCCAAAATAAGGCCACAAAACTATAAACTGGAACAAAAGGAGGGGACAAAGCCCATGAAACAGCAAGGGTTATTTAGTGGAGAGCTCTGGGTGGCTGAGGAGCCACCTCTGGTCCAACTCCTTGCATGAATGGCTCAGGAATCAGATGCTGCACATACTCAAGAGAAAGGGCAATTAGTGAGGGTTATTTTAATATCTCAGGAAGAAGAGAGGATGAGGTGGATCCAGGCATTGCCATCCCAGGCATGGGAACCAGCTCCTCAGGTCTGGGGACAGGACCTGGCACGTGGCACACAGCCCTGCCAGCTCCCCCAAGCACAGCTGCATCCCCACACAGCTTTCTCCTTTAAAAAGAAAAAGGGAACTATGGACATAATTTTCCAGGGTTTTGCAGTATCTCAGTTTGTTCCCTGTGTACTCAAAGATCAATTCCACAGAATGAAACCAAAGTGAGCTTGTAACATCGCTGTGCTTGTAAACAAGAACAAATTCAACAGAAAATAGCAGAGGACCAAATTTCTGCTTTGGTTTTTTGGTTGTTTGGGGTTTTTTACCTTTAGTGATATTTTCATAGGGGAGAATTGATCTTACCTCAACTCTGGAGCTGACTTCTTGGAAAAACCTCACTTTCAGCTTGTAATAAAAAGGTGGAGAGATGGGCACAGATGATGCCCCACTTCCAAACACCTCTCTGGAAGCTCCAGTGCAAATCCAGCTCCCTTCCAGTACTTCTTCATACAATTTGATTTTCTACCTGATTCTATTTGTGCTGTTTGCTTTATGTGTCTGTTAATGCATAAGTCTGTTCTTTTTTATCTTGCTTGTATTTTTGATATTTTTTTTTTCCCTTCTCTTTCCCTGCTTAGCACTAAACTGCAGCACACGCATTGTGCTTTCAGCTGCCTGTGATCTGTCAGCGGGCCCAGGAGCTTAGTCTGAACAGGCTATGTAAATATTGTCTCAAAATTACAAATATTCAGAATGGCAGTAATATATGGGGCTTTTGTTAAAGCATCTTGTTTCATGGGTTTAAGCACAGGCTGGGAAGCACGGAGATGTTGTTTGTACAAGGGACACACACTCACGTGTACACAAAAGCACAACCGTGTACAAATAGCAGGTCAGGCCATAAATATCTTGGTAAAATTGCTCCCAAATCAAAACAAGCCCCAAAAGAGACATGATGGAAATGAAGTCAGGCTGCATTGCTTTTGGGGAACACACCCTGCTTGCTTTTTTTTTTATTTCCCCCTCTGAAAAAGGGTGGAAAACTCCCTGTGCTATTCTGGATCAACCCGTTTAGTAACAAAATGTACCTTTGTATCTAAAAATCTGAGTGCCATGAATATTTAACGTGGGAGGAAAGAATGATTTTGTCAGTGTGTAAAGCAGTCCCAGAGAGGCTCGAATTCTGCCTGGTTTCTATTAACTCTCCTTCTCTGTAAACACACTGAGTCATTTGCTGCAGGAGAGGTGTGTGAGCACCGCGAGGGAAAGGCAGAGGGGTGTGAAGAGAAATCCCCACTGCCATGCAAAGGGAGAGAAATGGATTGGCTGGGCAAAGTGCTGCCTCCAGCCTCAGTCCTGGCTCTGCACAGCCAGGCTGAGCTGCAGGCTTGAGCCCAACAACAGCACACATTTGAAAGGTCCCCTGCACTGCTAAAAATAAAAATAAAAAAATAATAAAAAATAAAAAATGAAGCCTGTCTGTGCCAACCTCCACAGGGTAAATCAGAGCCCCAGAGCCACCCAAGGGGAACCTCACACTGGTGAAAACGTGAATGAAAATACCTTTCTTCTGCTCATCTCCAGTTGCTTCACACCAAACTCGTTCCCTGTGGAAAGATGTGGAGGTTATTGGCTGTGATGGGCACCCAAGGACCTTGTGAGCCACATGAACACCATGGAACCTCCAAGCTACAAACAGAATGAGGGGCAGAACCCATCTCTGATTTTACGACCCTGGCTTGGGGAAGCCTCTGAACTCAGGCAGCCACAGCAGTACATGTTGAAGTTGAAGGCAGCAAACCTCTAAGTTAAACACATCTCAGGAATCTGGCTGTGCACTAGGGCACCAGCAACTTCAGTTTGTTGTTCTCCATTCTGACTTTCTCTGTATTTGCTGAGATCACTTTCTATTTCAGATTCCTTAGTCCAGCCTTTGGGCAGCAGCAGGGCTGGGGAGGTGCAAATTTAAACCTCCCTGAGCTGAGAGTGGGGTGACTTTTGGGCAATGTGGAAAGGGAGATTAACCTGTGGAGAGGAGGGTGCTGCTGCCTTCCCTTCCTCACTCTGCACCAGCACATCCCAGGGGTGCCCAGGGTACGACATGTTTAACAGGATTTGCTCCTTCCATCTCTCCATTACTCCAGGTTTTGTATGACAAGGCACACACTGCTCATATATTTGCAAAAGGAACTGGTTTGGCATCAGCCAGCAGCTGAGAATTTTATCCTAAGTTGCTTTTTCCCTCCTGTCTCTACCATGCAGGTGCCTGGAGCAGCCTTTGAGATGGGCTGCTGGTACCAGGCTGCCATCCAGAGGGGAAAGACACAGTGCTGGGAGCACCAGGCAGTCACTGGATAAGGCACTAAAGGGACATCTCTGGTCAGGAAATCAGAACCAGCTTTACAGCTGGGGCAAGGGTGGGTTTTGAGAAGGTTCAGATGTTTAAGGTAATTTTCAAGATCCTGTTGGCTTGAAGCAAACACTTGCTCCTGAATCATTCCTGATGAAAATGAAGATCATGAGCAGCGGCAAAATTTGCAAATGCAAGAAATAACAATAATTGTTGCACATGGCACTTGTCACTGAAAGATTTCAAGCACTCTGGATCTTTACAGCTCTCCTCTCTCTGCTTTGGGGGTAATAACTCATTGCCTGGCCACAAACTTGAGCCTTTCCCTGTGCAGGATTCCAGACCTAACCCTGGACTGTGTCACTCGAGTCGTTCCAGGCAGAGGTGGCCAAAACTGTGACCAGGACACAGAGCAGCTGTTCCCTGCTCTTTGAGCAGGGCCTGTTGGGTGCCTGCCCCCCAAACCCCCAGACCACATCCCTCAGTTGCCATCAGTGATCAAACAGGACAGACAAACCCACACATTCCATACCCATCAGCCTTTTCCACCCGTGGGCTCTGTGTGTGTGTTCATATCTGCAGTGGACACATCAGTGCAGCCTTCAGGACCTCTGAAGGGTGTACATATATGCCAGTGTACCTATTATATATAAACACAGGGCCAGCCTCTTGCTCTCTCCATAAATGCAGTGTGATCAATAACATTTCTAGTGCAGGGGGTGGGCAAAGTGCCTTGTTAAACTAATAATTGCACACGAACCAAATCCTTTCAAATAAAATCTTTTAAAACCTTTCTAAAATTTCTACTCCGAGGCCACTTTGCCTGTGAGACCTGTAATTATTGAGAGTGGAAAGAAAGGAGCATAACTGGCTCTTAGCAGCTGCCCAATGGACATAAAAATGGGGCTGCACTGAGAAAGTGGCCCCTGTGGAGTCTCCTGATTGAGACACAAACCTGTGGCTTGTGCTGTCCATCTCCTCGCAGGGTTTATAATTAAAGCTGTGTTGCTGTTTATATTCCAGCAGCAGCTGAAAGCCCCTCTGCAAAAGGTGCTGTGCAAACAGAGAGGCAGCAGCCCCGCTGCAAAGGATTTACAGCCCTGGGAGATAAATTGTGCAGGGGGCAGGGCTGTGCAGAGGGGTGAGGAAGAGGAAGGACAGCGAGTCCTTCAAGGCTGTGTATTAACAGAAGAAAAAGTCAGGGGCCAAGCAGGTGCCACTCAGCCTCTCAGATTTAATCTCCAAGAAACACATGTGCTGCTGGAGCCAGGCACAAGCATGTTATATTTATGTGTGTAAAAATACTACAGGGCAGCAGCGATGCCTCAGCTGCACCTGAGGGGGTTTGGTACCTCTCAGGTGCGATCTGACTGCAGGAATCCCCTAAGTGAAGCATGTTTAGAGCAGTGGAAACCCCCCTGCCCCAAGCACAGCTCCAAGGAGGCTTCCCCGGAGCTGGGGAAGGGCAGGGCAGCTGCTCTGTGCTGCAGTTGCATGACATGCAGGTCCTGTTCCTGGCCAGCAAGGCAAGGAAATCTGGGAGGTCTGTGCCTGTGGCTGAAGCAGAGGGTGCTGACGTGGTCTGGGAGCACTGGAGAGGAGGAACCCCCAGGCTGAGGGTGTTGTTGTGCCTCCCCTACTGCAAATCCCATTGCAGGGCTGCAGTGAGGATCGCTCCCAGCCAGAGCAGGCAGGGAAGTGTTCCAGTGCCTTGTCCTCAGCACCACCCTGCCTGCTCTCCCTGGAAAATCCACCTGTGAACGAGGCACGACCTTCCCTGGCACGGCTGCTGTTTCTGTGAGGCGTTTCACTCGCTGGGGAGCCATCCATCCCAGGCAGCACTGGTGCTACAGGGAAGGAAGGCAGGAATCTGGGAAGTTAGCGAGTCGTGGGCTGTGTTTGGTTAAACAGTGTCTTCAGGCTTCAAAACTAATGCATATGGAAGGGGGTGTGATGTGGGGACACTCAGCTTCCTTCCTCCGAGTTAATTAACCTCCCTCACCCCGTGCTGTTATAGACACAGGCACTTCTGCTGCATATGTCAAGGGCATAATTAGCACAGGCTGAGCAAACCGCACACAGGATGGGAACGTGCCTGCAGGATGGACACCAGGACAGGCAGGCACGGGCAGGGACAGCCAGCCTTGGCACAGTGACCCGGCGTGGCAGGAGTGAGTCTGCTGCTGGATGGAAAGGTAAGGGCTGCACTCTCTCCACTGCCTTCCTCTGCTGTCTGCTGGGGGGCTGCAGCCTCCCAAGGAGAGCAGATTCACTCCTGGGGGGGATGACAAGGGTTAGGAGCAGCTCAGTGAGGGAGAAAAGTCTTCCTCAATTTGTATTCATCTCAGACCCTCAGTATTCCCAGGGTCTTGCTGCCCAGAGGGCACAACCTTCCTCCCTCATTCAGATGCTCAGGGAACCCTTCTCTGTCACACAGGAGAAAGTCTGCACCCTCCCTGGCCCCTCTGCAGCTTTGCTCAGCCCCCAGCTCCCAGCACCTCAGTCCCATATTCCCATCCCTCGGGACACTGACTCCTCTGCTGTGAGGAGAAGGAACCCCTTTGGCAGGGAAGGCTGAGTTTGGCAGTTTCCCACTGACGCAGGGAAAGTGCCCTGCCTGGGGCAGCTCTGCAGGGATGCATCCCTGGGGAGGGCCCAGCACTGCTCACGCTGCTCATTTCACTGCCCCTCACTCCTCAGCCTCAGTGGATCCTTCCATGCTTGCTGATCAATTCCATCCATGCTGGCTCCTGTTCTCCCATCACTTCACTTATTGCTTCTCCTGGTACACCTCTCCCATCGATTTCAGGCATCCTGGGGTGACCCTGCTCTACAACTGAAGATCCCCAGGGGCAGTTCCTGCAGATCCCTGTGAGTGGAAGATGTGAGAGGAACAGAGATCTGATGGTTCCCTGCAAGGCCTCCCCTCCTCTGCAGCTCCCAGCTCCTGGCATTGCCTCCTCCCTTCTGCCCAGAACCACAAACACACATGCAAAACATCCCCAATTCTTAAATGTTGCTGTTTTAGAGAAACTTAGTGCTTGTTCCAGCTGCAGGCACTAAATCATCCCTCTCCCCTGGACGTGTGCTGGGGAAGGGAGGCCGGTGATGAATGGGGCTGTCCGTATTTACACTGGGAGCAGCACAGCTGTGTGAATCTCACTGTGCAGCCTGGACTCTGGGCAAACTCGGCATCCCCCCTGCTTCCTCCCCTCCCCGTGACAGTGACTGATTGTCCACTTTTGCAGAGCACTGCCCAGCACCAGCCACGGCTCCCAGCACCTCCAGAAAGTGAGGAGGAGGGGGGAACCTCACCCTCGAGTCATCAGGGCTCCTGCATTTCC
>VYXD01011348.1:231911-289289 GCA_013397195.1 Hylia prasina | reverse complement strand
AAGCCATAACTCCTGTGGTGACTTTGCAAACAAGCAGGCCACAGACATAAAAGAGAAGTGCTGGAGAATTGGAAGTGAGAGGGAGGAGGAGAAAGGGTAGCCTGGATTTTTCCTGCAAGGAAATGCAGTCAAGATGTTGAGCACCTGTAGCACTTTTCATCCTTCAGGCAAATTCTCAAGGTAAATATTGATGCCCTAATGGAGTGAAATCACACTGCAGTTCTCTGCAAAGAGCTCTTGGACTGGGGGTTTAAGAGAGCTTAAATTGTTGGCAAGGCTTAGGGAATGTATGGAAAGCCCACACACAAAGGCTCCCCACACCTTCCCTACTGTTCCTGCCCAGAGGAGCTGTGCCTGCCCCATCCCTGGAGGTGTCCAAGGCCAGGCTGGACAGGGCTTGGAGCACCCTGGGGTAGTGGAAGGTGTCCCTGCCCATGGCAGCGGTGGAATGAGATATTTTTAAGGTCTCTTCCAAACCATTGTAGGATTCTGGGATTCTGTGTTGCATGCCTGCCTTGGTGTACGTGGTTGCTGCCTTCACTTGGTGGTCCAATCTCAGCCCTAAGGAGACAGAAATATGTAGTTCTTCCAAAGATCTGGATGCAATCCTACCACTGAACTTCCCTCTCTCCTAGCAGATTCCAACAGTTACTGACATTTCCTTTTTCTTCATAACCTCTATGCCTGTAAAACCAGCAGGAAAGCTTCCAGAGATGATCCTGGTCTATCAGGGGCTCCATTGCAATTACCACATCTCAGCAAAATGATTTGCTTTCACCAAATCACCAAATTCTGAGAGGAAAAACAGGAGAGTCCCAAACCAGCCAGAACATTTCTGATCATCTCCCCATTCCCCTGCTTAGCTGGTGGAGCTGTGCTGTGTACCAACAACAGAATTATGGAAAAGGGAAAAGGTGAGCTGTAGGGCTCACCCCAAATGCCTGGAGGGGAAACAAGGGGCTAAAGAAGGAAAGATGTTGAGATATCATCCAGAACATTACACAAAAAGATTTAGCTTAGAGCAGTAGGATGGCTGACTTCACTGCACAGAGGAGTCCTGGGAACGTGAAGAAAGGCTCTTGGCCCTGTGATTTGGAGAGGTGACAGCATGGGAGGCTCTAAGCAGGTCCAGGTGAAGAGGAAAAGGTGAATAATCCATTTGTAGAGGCAGCTCCTGGAGCAGACCAGAGGATGGGTCACCTCGAGATCCCACACTTGGCATAGGTCCCCTCAAGGCAGGGTTAAATACACGGTGCCATCCACAGCTTTAGTCATTCCAGCCCAGCCCAGCCCAGTGCAAGCTGGAGATGGACTGAAATCCAGGGCTCTGCAGTCAGAGACACAACTCCTCCCCACCACCATGGGCTGGGTGACCCCCTGAAGGGGGAAAAGGAAGGGCTGCAAATGGAAAATGGCATTTTCAACATGCTGGAGTGTCTGGGGAGGGGAACGAAGGTAGAGTCAGGGAAAGGCAGTGAGAAAATGGCAGGAGCTGGGAATGGCTCCTCGCCTTATTCCTATGCTGCTCCACTCCACACTCAGATAAAGTGGTCCCTTCTCTCCAGCCTTCTCCTTTCTAGTCACACACTCCGTTGGTTAATTCTCTCCTCGTCGAGATCAGAGATTAGATAGAGCCTGGATTTATAGCTAGTGAAAATAAAAAGAGCTGCTCCTATCAAGGATTCAAATGATTAAATATCCCACCATAGAAATACTTTTAACTTCACTTACAGTACAATTTCACTTACACGCTGATGCAGTTGACAGCACTAACAAAAGCTGCTTGAGTAATATGGGGCCTGAAGAGAGACAGAAAGAAGCTGGAGGAATGAGAACAAGGGATAGAGACAGAAATGCAGGGAGAAAGAGAGAAATGGAATTAGAGATGTAAAGAGAGGAAAGGAAAGGCAGGAAAAGAGAAGGAAAGAGGAGGTTGGCTCTCTCTGCCTGCAGCATTAAAAGTACAAGAGCTAAACCAATTAAACAATGAAAGGAAAGTGAAGGATTAAATGAAGGGCTATGTAAAACAGCTCCTCTAATCCAGCTCATTTACTGCTCTTTACTCTCCATTTCCCTCTCATGTTGATCCTCAGATGCAACAGCACCAGACCTGCTGTGCCGTGCCCACGCAGGGTCCTGCTGGCACTGGGGTGTGCCCTGTGTGCTCCTCTTCCTCCCCTGCCCCTCCAGGGCCCCCCAGGCTGGGGGACAGCAGAGCTGAGTGGGGACAGCGCTGGCCTGGGGATGCTCCATGGCAGGAGGAGCCTGTCCTGAGCCTCACCCAAGGTTGGGCTTCTGCTCCCTGGCCAGGGACAACCCCAGCAAAGCCCAGAGCTGCTCTGGGGAGCAGGACTGCCCTCTGCCCTCAGCACCCCTGCCAACAGCTCAGCCACTGCTCCACTCCAGGTGCTGCTGGAGAGCCCCAGTTTGGAGCAGGACTCTGAGGTGCTGTGGTGATCCAACGAGGAATGCTCAGGGCAGTTTCTTCTTTTCCCTCCTCTTTTCCCTCTGTCCTTTCCTTTTCCCAGGGGCACAGACACAGGAGCTGTAACACAGCCCCAGCCACACGGGATTTCTGCACCTCTGCCCAAGGCACAGCCTTTCTCAGCTTCCAGCATGGGGAAGAGCATTTCCACTGCCTGTGCCACGGCTCGTCCATGCCCTGCTGCTGCTGGGATCCACCACAGCTCCCCTCCTGCTCTCTGTGGGTCAGGGTGTCCTGCAGAAACCACAACACCCATGGGGAGGTGATTGGTGGCTAAAATGCAACAAACAGGACATGGACAGGGACAAACATCACTCACGCACCTTCTCCTTTCCCCTCTCTTTCTCCACTTGTCTGATGGCCAAGAATGATTGTTTCTTTTCTGGTTACTTCCTTCAGTTCTGATCTCAGCCTCAGGGAGAGCAGAGGGAGCACAGAGAGAGTCATTTGGGGAGGGACTCTGGGGGAAGTGTGGCTCCCTGGAGGAGGTTATCTGTGCCTGGTCACTGTCTGCAGGGATGCAGTTCTATTTGGAAATTACTTTTTTTCCCCTTCAGCACTCCAGAGCTACAGATCATTTGAATTCACCCTCTCCTTTCCTTTCAGGAGACAGAAAGGCCCCAGCCGTACTTGAAATGAGACAGATGCTTATGGAATTGTGGTTTTAAAAGCATTTTTCAGTTCAGTTCTCTCCTTTTCTACACACAGCAGTCCAATGTGAGCTGACTAATAAATGCATTATCTTTTTTTTTTCCTTTCCTAGGAGGGTTTAATATGGCAGCTCCATAGATCAGCTTGGTCTCCAGGGATATTTCTGCCCTAAACAAAATGGAAATTGTCTGCCCCCTCACAAGCCCTCAGTGACTCATACAATAAAGAGAACCCATAAATATTTGGGTAATTACAGTCCGTTCACCTAAATTCCATAAGAGGCAGAGCACTTTCTTACTGGGTCCTTAAATGGCTGTTGTGTGTTGCTGTTCCCAGCCCTGGCTCACCATCAGCACAGGACTCCCCCTAGATGGGAATTAGCTCCAGAGATCCCTTCCCAAGCAGCCAGCAAAGGCTGGGGGTGCTGGTAGCAAAAGGTGATAAGTTGGGTAAAGAATAATGAGTTAGATCATGGAATCACAGTTTGTGTTGGGAGGGACCTCAAAGCCCTTCTCATCCCACCCCTGCCATGGCAGGGACACCTCCCACTGTCCCAGGCTGCTCCAAGCCCTGTCCAGCCTGGCCTTGGGCACTGCCAGGGATCCAGGGGCAGCCACAGCTGCTCTGGGCACCCTGTGCCAGGGCCTGCCCACCCTCACAGGGAACAATTCCTGCCCAATCTCCCATCCAAACCCACTCTCTTTCAGTTTGATGCCATTCCCCCTTGTCCTGTCACCCCATCCATAGTAAATAGTCCCTCTCCCTGTTTCTTGAGGGCTCCCCTAGGTCCTGGAAGATGCAATATTACTTTATTTATTTTACAGACAGTTCACACAGAGCAGGTGCCTTTTGTCTGGTGGCCCATCATGAGTGACCAAGTCCCCTGTGCAGACAGCTCCTGGACATCAGAGGGTCCCTGCCCCTGGAGCCAGGCTTGGCTGGAATCTGCTGGAGCCAGGCCCTGCAGAGCAGTGACAGCTCTGGAGATTAATGCCTTTTATAATGATATTATTACTGCGTTGGTGTTAATATTTTACTGCTTGTTGTCACCACTCTACGATGCAGATCCAGCTGCACATATATCTGATGTGGAGGGTCTGCAGCCTTTTCTACCTTCCCCAGGATGGCTACACAGGCTGATGCTGCAACTGTTTGCTAAAAATTACCAGACAGACCAGAATATGTGCGTAGCCCTGGTGCCAGGCCTGATGTTTTGTTTTTTCTGAAATTCTTTCCCAGGAAAACTTGATAAACATGATCAATGTTTTTGTAACAGTAGTTTATGTTATTCATTCCTTCTGACAAGAGGGACTTCTTGATGTCCCTCTGGTTTGACCAATGTGATTGAAAAGGTTTGCCTTTGTTTCACCAATCAAATTGGTCTGTGTAAAATAGTATATAAGGGAGACACATCCCTAAATAAATAGTCATTTTTACCTTCTGATTCTCGGAGTCTGTGCTGTTTGTGGTCTAAAACAGCGACATCTGTGTTTCAGAAAGAATGTTCAGTGAAGGTCTGGGCTGTCTGATTTCCTCCCCTCCCTCCCTGCCTCCTCAAGGGGGATTACAGGATGTGCAAGAGCCCTTTCAAAAAACCCTCCTTGAGATCAGGACACCCTCCCCATCCCTCTGCCCCTTCCCAGGGCTCATCTCTACTCTTTGATGGCCTTTCAGCACACCACGGTGACAGGAGGGTCACAGGTTCCCTTTGCCCAACCCATGGCAGTCAGAGAGACACAAGTGGGTTTGCATCGTGTTTTACCTCCCTGGCTTTCCATGGTCCTCCAAAGACCCCCCTGGGACCCTGGGAAGCAGCAGAGTCCCTGCTCCTGCCAGAGGGAAGGATGGGCAGGGCTGCAGGAATGGGTTTGGGCTGGGCTAGAGGGGAGCTCTGTGCCGACTGCAAGCCCAGAGTGGCCATGAAAAGCTGTTAAGCCTTTTTTCCCCATCGAGGGCAGCCTCCTGTCTCCAGGGGGAACCAAACCCAGCACCCTCCAGAGAATCCTTGAGCAGTCCTGGAGCCTGGTATCCGGCATCATCAACCACAAACTTTTTATACCAACTTGTTTTATCAAATGCTTCATTTTCTCTTTTTTTGTCTTCCCCTCTTCCCTTTTCCACCTGCTACTTGGGATTTTTTTTTTCTTTCTTTCCTCGCTATGGCTGATGGTGCTTCTAATCAGCACTTTCCATGTCTAATTGCCTCATTGTGAGCTTCTCCCTGAACCTGTCAGACAGCAGCTCACACTTCTTGCCTTACTTGTCACGAGAAAAATTGTTCTTTTAAATGTGTCTGGGAGAGACACAAGGACACAGAACGCTCCAGGGAGAGAGGAAGGATGGAGGAGTGACTGACTGTCGTTACTCAGTGCATGGGATTTCTAAGAGCTGCCCCTCCCCTGCTTACCTGGAGATACACAAACACAGCAAAAAGACAATTCTCTGTCTCAAAGTCATCACAGCCCAAAGTCTGTTGACACTGAAAAGTCCCTGCGGAAGTTGTGCCTGTTGTGATTACAGCACAGGATGAGTGGATTACTCGCTGAAACAAACCATCCATGGCAGGAGGGATTATTCTGCATGTTACAGGGAGATCTGGGGACTTTAGATACTAATACTGCATTAATGATTAATGCACCTCTTGCATACGAACCAGCCTGGTGACCTATTCCCTCCCTGCCTCAATCACAAGTAGAGAACAAAGTTTCTGCGGTTTTGCTGCACCAGGTTTGCACTCACATGAGAGATTCCCATCCTGCTCACAGGGCTCTGAATTCCACCTCCCCACATTCAAGTGCTCTGTTATCCACCTAAATTAGATTACTTGTGAAGGAGGTTGATGCTCACCCCTGGTGATAGCAGAGCAGTCTTTCAGGCCGAGGTATTTGTGGTTGTCATCTCCTGATAAGAAGATAACAGTGTTCTTCCACTGACACATGAGCTTCAGTGCTGGCAGAGCTGCATCTCCAGAGCTGGCAGAGAGATAGAGAGGGGGCTGTGTGTTTGTGCAGCTCAGCTCACAGCTCCCTTGCTAAGATAAATGATGACCTTGGTCTCACCTCCACCTGCTCTGTCTCAGATTAAGCAGGTGACAAAGCTGATGTCACATCTCCAGGTTTTGCCTGAAGTAATTTGGATGGTTCCACTTTGCGGCAGTTATATGATAATGGTGACACATTGGTCTTGTCCTTTATGTTTATTCCCACAAGATTTTCTCTGTGAGCCACTTCTGTCCATGGTCCCTCTCACCTCCTCAAGAATTAGTCAGGGGCAAGGTTTTATTCCTAGTAAATAGCATTTTTTGCCTCTGTGCCTTGCTTACAAGTGAAGAAATCACAGCAGTTTCCTTTCCCAGCTTTCTCTTTGTGCTGTGGAGGATTTTTGGGGTGAGGCTCAGAGAGACCCCCATGGCAGTGGCATTTTCAGAGCCTGCTCTTGGGAACATTTGCAGGAGAAGGTGTCCAGGAGCTCTCAGTGGCATTGCTCTGTTCTTGCTGTCTCTCTCCTGGGGCAGATTTTAAGAAGTTTCCCCAAGTCCTCCTCTCCCTGCTCAGGATTTTGTGACTTTCTGACCCTCTGCAGAGCGGGGAGAGCTGGCTGCTGACAGGTGAGGTGGTTACAGAGCAGCTCTGACCTCCTGGGGAGGCACAAGCACAGAGATATTTAGCAGGGCACAATCGGAGGGCAAAGTAGAGAGGGGGAGAGATTGACTGGGGGCCATGGGAAGTGACACACCTGTCAAAAACTGATGGGAACCTGCACATTTAGGTGTAAAAATATTCCTTCAATCAAGGCAAGATCTGCAACTCCCAAGGACAAAGCTAAGGCAGTGTCTTCTCCTTGTATCAGAAAATTAATTTGGAATAAAAGTGTGGAGAGCTGTTGAGCAGGAGGGAAGGAGGGAAGGAGATCAAGCAGTGCCTGGGCATTGTCCCAGGCTGTGCCCCTCTTGTCTCTGCATCCCACTGGGGACATGGCACAGAATTTTTTCCCAGGAGCAAAACTTCTGCTGCATGCCCTAACACACCGTTAAAGCCTGAAGCTGATGGCAGCCTCAAAAGTGATTTTTACCTTTAAATCACCTCCCGTCCTGGTGCTCAGCTCCCTGCCCAGGGCACCCAGCAGCCTCCAGCCCCACCCTCAGCCCCACAGCTCCTGGGAGGAGCCAGGGTCACCCAGGGTGACACCTCTGCCATGTCCCACCAGAGCCACGGGAAATAAAGCAGAGCTGAGTTTGGCTTTTTTTTTTTTTTTTTCCTGATTAGGCCAATAATTCTTTTGCTGCACTTTTCAAATCCCTCGCTGCCTGCGTGTGGGATACAAATGACTCCACCTATGCATTTCATGGCATTTGTGAATCATTAGGCCTCACTTAAGAGGGTTTACATCACTCCACGCTCATCTTTCTCCTCCTAGCCTAATTCTGGGCTTTGGCCAAATAACATTCAGGCTTCACTTCCATCCCTTTACCTTCTTTATGTATTATTGAATTATTCAGGCACTTTCCATTGGGATGAATTGGAAATACACAATGGAAAAGGCAGTTTCTCAAAGGAAAAATTTACATTTGCTGGAGCTGGTTTGTTTATTTGGAAAAATCAACATGCAATATAAACTTTCAGCCAGAAAAAAAAGACTGATTAAAAATAGAACCATGGCTTGGATGTTTCAATTTTCTAAATGCTTTGCTTGAAAGCAAACAAAATAATGAACCTATTTTAGTTATGACACACTAAACACCACCTCATAAAAACTGGGAGCTGGACACCACTTCTCCAGCTCGGATCTCTGGAGAGGAATTCCTCTTGCTCTTGTGATTCACAGTGTATCAGGCTCATTGCAGCACTCCAGGACATTTTTTTAGATATTCTTTGGAGTTCTATTTTTGCAGCAAGCTGGAATTCTACAGCTCCAGCAAGGAATGCATCACTAAAGGCAAAGAGATATTTAATACTGAACTGTACTGAAACATTTCAGGGACATTGAGGAAATCAAACCAAACTATTTCTTCTTTTTTGTGCTATTTTGATTTAGGTTTGTTTTTATTTCCTTTAATTTTTCAAAAGTGGAAGTAGCAATGGAAATATTAAAATTTCAGTGTTTTTTCACTTTGCAGCTTTTTTTTTTTTAGATTTCCTCATCTATAATAAATGTCTAATTAAAATTTTTATTGCAAGCTAGGAAAAAAACCTGGGCTAGAAATTCCAAATGGAGCTCTGTGCTGCTTTTTATGATGACAGAAAATGAAGGCCCAGCAAAAAGAAGAATTGGAGTGAGACTCTTTTCCCACACGTTGATCACGGTGGGCTCACAATAATGAATTTAAGAGGAATTTTGGGCAGGTACAAAGCAGGGATCATCACTGGTTGGTCTGAGAGCAGAAGCATCACAAGGACAGTCCTGCCTAGGGAGGAGCAGTGTGGAACTCCAGCTGTGCCCAGGTTCCAGCTCCATCTTCACTCAGGCTGTGGCATTTCCATCACAAGTCTGTGGTGGTGGGATAAAAGCCCGGCCCACTCCCCTGATTCCTGGGGGACAGCTGAGTTTTTGGGATGCGCCTGGAAAAATGCACCTCATGCCCCAGGGAAACCCTGGACATCCTGATCATTCTCACCTGGTTCCTTCTGGATCCCACCTATCCCTCTTTCCACCCTGGAAACTGATAAATGCAAAAGGATTCTGTGCCCTCTGTGCTTTTGGGGGATTCATATTGATTTTGAACCAGTTTTGTTTGCCTGAACTCTGGAGCTGGCAGGTTCTGGACATCATTTCAATCTGTTCAGCACTCCCGGGGGTAGGGTGCCCTCTTTTTATTTTTAAGGCATGTAATAAAGAACAAAATTAATTCCATGTCTGATTTATGCCCAAAGCCACCATTCTTTGTTCTTCCAGCTGAGATTTGATTGGATTTCATTAGTTTCGTTCCCATAGAGGCAGATAATTTTCTTCAGGTTTAAGCTGGAGTGTTCCTGGGTCTGTCTGGGGTTTGGGGTTGTTTTGTTTTTATTGTTAAATAGCTGAGAAACAAATTCTAATATTTGTCTGTATGAAGTCATTCAAACAAAAATAAAGAGCACACCTTTTTAAAGTCAAAAGCACAAAAGTTTTGCATTGATAAATCTGTCACATAAGCCTTTTGCTATTTATTGACCCCCCTGTGTCATTAAAAGGTATTGTCATGAGATGCTTTTGGCACTTTTATGACAGACCCAGCAAATTATTTACTCACCCACTGCCTTGCAGACCTGCATTTTCTAACAATTCCAGCTGAGCAGCTTTCATCTAAAATAAATAAATAAATAAATAAATAAAACCAGAGTAGACATGCCTAGATGAGCTGGCAAATACCTTTCCTACCTGAAGCTTCCAGAAGGAAATAAAATATTCCTCCTTGATCTGTTGATCCCACCTTTGAGAACAGATTGGCTTAAGGATATGGCTGGGGCTGGCAAGGCCAGGTTCTGGGAGCAGAGATAACAGGGACTGCAGCAACACACACCAGGCAATCCGAGCTGAGCCTGAACACTGCCTGCACTGAAAACTGACTCCAGAGTGAGTCCTCACTACTCCTGACCACTTACATGGAGTCTGAGTGGGACCCTGGTGAGATGGAAGCAGCTGAAGGGGAAAGGAAAAGGAGAGGAGAAGCTGGGCTGATAACTGAGGAGAATTAAGCTGATGGGGGAAAACCATCTCAAGGTGATAACAGAACTGAGTTTAACTCAGATTTAAATGCTCCTCAACATTACAAGACCAACATGTCCTTGATGTTCTTATGGGCTCCACCAGCCAGAGAAGGGATTTTTATCATGCTTTAAGGAGCTCAGCCTGAAAACTGCCATTGCCAGAGCCCAGCTTCCACCCTGCCAGTGCAGGAAGGAATTTCATAGAAATCCACAATTTCTTAAAGTTCCGAGACCACAGCTTGCAACTAATTATAGAAATAAATAACTAGTGACTGGAGCCATCTGTTCTTTATTCGGCAGTGCCTTTCTTCTTCAGGAAATCAGCACACCTGCAACCTCTGTGTCTTCCCCAGGATGGGTCACTCTGCCCTCTAAACCACAGACAAACTGCTGGAGCACAGGCAACCCTCTGGAGATGGTGCTGCTCATCCTCCTTCTCCTCACCCCCAGGGGAAAATAATTAATATGCTCAATTGAGTTTCATTAGTTACTCGGGTTGAGGGGAAGCAGGGACGAGGAGGTGCAGCAGTAAATAGATATTTATCACCACGGTGTGAACCTCATTATCAGGGCAGAGCTGGGAGGGTTTGGCTCCCCAGGCAGGTGTCTCCTCCCTGGCAGAGCAGGAGTCAGAAGGTGTGGGACAGACATCACCCAAAACCATCACCCAGACACAAACCATTTAGCACAAGGTTTCCCGAGCCTCCAGAGGAGGTTAAATCAGGCCTAATGTGGGAAATTCTATTTTCTCTCTCTTTTTCCTCCCTGCTCTCATATTTCCCCTGGTTTAATCTTTGGCATTGAGGTGTTCTGTACAGGCACGATCATGGGAATGAATTTTAAAAGGATTATTAATTTTACTCTTTTTATTTTTTTTTTCAGTTTGACTTTTAGCTTAAGTCAAAAATATTTCAGGTCTTTAGAGACATAATTAGACATATTGTCCTTAACCAAATGCCAGATAATTTGTACGCACTTGAGGTAAATCTTTTGCTGGAAAGGTAGGCAAATATTGAAGTATGTAATGAAAATGAAAGGAAGCATGAATAAAAAAAAAACCCACACAAAACTATTTTAAATCTTTTAAATTACTTTCTCTTCTCCCTCTCATTAGTAAATATTTTAGTTATTCTTGCCCTGAACAAATCCTCCTTTCAGGGTTTCTGTGTGTCTTTCTCTCTCATTAGCATTTTTTTTTTAATAAGTCATAAAGACCTGGTTATTTTTAAAGTTCACATCTTATACACGATGCAGATGCAGGGACCAGAGAGAGAGAGAGAGGCAGCAGCATTGTTAATTCATTTTGGGAAGGGATTTTTTTTCTTCCTACCTTTAGATGAGGAGTTTGCTTTTGGCTGAAAACATTCAAAGTAAGTGCAGCACTTTGGGAAATAGCACATAAAGGGACTTTAGAGGGAGGCAGAAATGAAAAGAATGGAAAACTCGAACAGTGACAGAGGTAGTCAGAGAATTTACAAATTATTTTCTCTGACAATGTCGACAGCTCCAGGAGGCTGCCTTCTCTTTCAGGATAAAGTCACTTGTCATTCCGTTGGGGAAAGACAAGGCATGTGTCAGGAGTTATTTGAAATGTAAAGTATTGTTTTTAGCTTCTTTCTTGCTCATTATTGTAGTAGCAAAGTGCTCTCTCTGTGCTGACGGAGAGGCTGAGATTGCAGCAGGGATGAAAGGCTGCAGGACCAAGGGGGCTCAGAAATTCCCAGGGTTGGGATAGACCATGGAGAAAAAAGGATTTGGGGACCCACAGGGTTGGAGAGATGGGGCAAAGGAGTAGGTTTGTACCAGGATTGAGGGGAAATGGGGATTATGGAGAGCTCTGTAATGCTGATCAGCTCAAGAAGGACTGAGGGAAGGGGCCAGCCCAGCACCAGGGACCCCTAAGGACATGGGGACAGGTGAGGACACCAGGAGATGCTCATATGAAGGGGAGCACTGGCTATTTCTCCATTTGTCTATCACAGAGACCCCTTCTGTCCAAGTCCTCTGTGCCTCCTCCCCCAGGCTGGGTTCCTTTGGTGCTCTGCCTGTGCAGTTTTCTTCCCAGAAAACTCCTGGGGGAACTCTCTGCATCAGTCCTGCTTGCAAGCACCACATGAATGCAAAGTGCAGCACAGACACAGAGCAGCATTGCCCTGTACAGCAGGATCTCTCTCCCCACATTCCCTAACCATTTCAGACTAATCCAACCATCCAAATGAAAATTCTCTGGGCACTGCAGATACTCCACATACCAGTCTCCAACCTACTCTCCCCTGCTCCCACTGCAAAGGAAGTTTCAAACCAACTTTCTATTCAGTGCTGCAAACCCCAGCTGCTGAGCGACTCTGGAGCAATGGCACAAGAAACTCCAGGCCCTGGACAAGCTGGTTTGTGGAGAACACACTCCCTGGAAGTCCCTGGAGTGCTCTGGTGTTCCCAGCTGTCCCGGCCTCCCCCCCTCAGCCTGTCCCTGCAAGGGCTGCAGTTAGAGCACACCGGTGGCAGACAAGCATCTGGTAACCCGTGGCAACCAAGTTCCTTTAGAAAATGGCCTTCTGATAATTCCCTAAATGAGCAGGCCTTTTTTGTCTTGTTGGAAATGGGGGAGAAAAGAGGCTAAGAGGATGGAGAAAAGCACCAGGTGTGTTTGTGCAGACAGGAGCTACAGGCATAACTGGGTGCTGCAGGGTCGGCCAATTTGCTATTCCTGTGGGCACCTTTCTCTTTCCAGCCCTCCCAGGACCCGGGGGTTTGGCTATCCCAGCAGCAATTGCTTCCAGATTCTCTCCATGCCAGGCTAAAGGCGCGGTGACAGGCTGAGAGGGACAGCTGAGCTCAGGCAGAGGTACAGACAGGGCAGCAGACAGGGAGCCGGGTGTTTGTGCTAGTCGTTGTTACAGGATGAGGCTGATGATATTCCATTCTGGATTTGATTAGATTGCATAAGTAGACAGACCAGCAGAAATGAGCTGCCTGGGAGAGCAGGACATTTAACTAAAAGGTCAGACAAAATTGCCCTGGAAACTGGTAGGTAGAGAGAAGAGTGTTGATGGAGGTGGAGCTGTGAGGGCTGGCTCCTGGTAGGGACATGGGAACAGAGCTTAATTGCTGGAATTTCTGAGAGCTTTGTACAAGCCTCACCCCAGAGGTGCCCTACATAAACTCATCTGCACTGCAGCCCTCACACTGCAGCGCTCCCCTTCCACAGGGGAGCATCCCAAATCCCCAGGGCACAGCCACCAACATTGCCAGCTCTCCCTGCAGGGCCACTGACCCGACCACAGAAGAAGGAAAACAGGATATTCCACTCCTGCCTTCCACTGCTGGGTTGGCAAATCCAGTTAACAGCCTCACCAAAGGGAAATATTTTCCCTGTTATCAAGACCAAAACTGCAGGGGAAGTGACACTCACAGACTGTGTTGACAGCACCTGTATTCTTTTTAATATATATTTTTTCCCCCTTCAAAATTAACTTTTCCTTTAAATATATTTTTCCAGCAGGCCAAATAATTGGATTTTTCTTTGCTAAGAGAAGGGAACATAAATTACTCCTGTTGGGTGCAGATTAGGTTATGGGATTTCTTTTCTTCTGTCACCGTCAATGCCCCAGTGTCAGAGAGTTTTAATATTTAATGCATTCCTAATTAGTCTCCATTGGCCCAGGGCACTTAACAAAACCTGACACCAACCATCGAGTCAAGTTCATTTAGAGAGCACAATCACACAACCATCATTTCCATAGCACGCTGGATTAGCCATGAAATTCCCTTCCCAACCCCCAGCCTTGCTCCCACCTTCCCACAGTTGCAAGTTAATTATGGGGAGGAAAAAAAAAAAAAAAAAAGAGAGAGGATTTGATTCCAGTGACAGAAGATACAAATTATCTTATTTGGTCAGGGCAGTGACATTTCCAAGATTCCCTTAATCTCCGGGAAGCTCGGCTGCGTTGAGCGGCATTTACCAGCCGATGTTGCTGCTTGTGGCACTCCTCCTGCTTTGCCTGCTCCAAAGAGCTGGAGTTTGTATTTTCCCAACACACAGGCTGATCACCTGGGAAAGGAGGGGGGGAAAAACCATAACCTGGAAATCTATATACCTTTAAATAATACTTTTTTTTGCCTGGAGAGACTTGGCTTGGCTTGAGAGACTCAACAGGCAGGAAGGGGCTCAGGCTGGGAGAGCTGGAGGGGGAGAAATGGTGATGGCAGACGCAGCAAAAATGTGTCACCCTGGTTTTGAGGATTTTTCTGGGCCTTCTGATTTGTCTCTCATATTGGAGTTAGAATTTTTACTTTCCCACACTTTTTACTATAAACAACAGCTTTGTTTTCCTAACTGTCCTTTGCTGTTTACATATTTTTAGGTAGGAGGAGAAAGTTGATTGACAGTTGTTGTGACCAATGTGGTTTGGGAGGTGGGATTTCATCCTCCACAGGCACCTTTGGAAATGTATAAAATTGAGTTTTGTAAATAAACTCGGGCTTTTCCTGCTTTGCTCATCACCATGCCCTGGTGAAGTTCTTTCGTGCCGTGTTGTGGGGATGAAAGGAGAGCCCAGTTTCATTGCACTCAGCAAAAACACGGGATGTCCAGGCTCTCCAGATTTTGGGACCTACCCCTGGTGTCCCCTGATAAATCTGAGTGAAACCAGCTCCGCCTGGAACCTCCAACCTTTGGCTGCTGGCTCAGGGGACACAGCAAGGCGAAGTTCAGCTGCAGGAGTTCCCATCTCAAGAAAGACTTTGGCACAAAGGGCCCTGAGTATAACTGAGCTGGGTAAAAAAATGAAAAAGAAGCAAAGAAATGTCCCAGGACTTCACTACTCTGGAGGACAATAACAACCCAAACTCCTCCGGTGCCTTTAGTCACCTGAAATGACTCTGTGTGGCAGACTTGGGCTAATAATTATCATTTAAGTGGCAAAATGTTAAAATCTGCCCCTTTTTAGGATGTCAGTAGCAATGAAAAAGCTGCTTTGTGGGGATGTTTTGGCTTGACCTTCATTTTCAAAGGATAACCACGGGAGCTTCTCACGGACAATAGCAACAATTACAGAAAAAGATAATATCTGTAAAATCTGTCACCCCCATGACTAATTTCAATTAATTGTTGCATGCTGGAGAATAATTTAATTTGACATCTTAAAAATGGCCAGTTAAAAATATATATCACAGGAATTAGTTAATAATCAATATCAGTCTCCTCCTCATACCTTCCACACTGGTCATTGATGATAAAATTTACCAAAAATACTTTGCTAAATAAACAGGCACAGGTTTCATGCTGCCAAACTTTTAATTTCTCAGTCAATTGCAACATTTGCAACTGAGCCTAAATTCACAGATCACACAGTGCTGCTGCTCTTTGTATGTTGGGGGCCTGAAATTGCAATTGATGTAATCGGAAATGTTTGATCCAAACTCATCAATTTCAATGGAAATTTCACCAGTACCATGTAAACACTCTTTTTTTTTTTTTTTTTCAAGAAGGATCACCCAGCTCTGTCTGTATCTGTTCAATATTCAGGAAATAAATCCCTCCACAGCTTCTAAAACTTCTTAAAGTGAGCACCAAGGAAGCCTGTTCCAGGAAATGATGATATTTCTCTTCAGTGAGTGAGAAACAACCACTTGTTGTTGATCCTGTGAGCTCATCTTCATCCTCCTCGTGCAACGAGGCAGCAGCTGCAGGGTTAATTTGGAATATTAACTTGTTAGATTGTTGATCTGCCCTGGGGCCATCAGGAGCTTAAATAGCCAACAGTTAATTAAAAATAAACTGACACTTTACTTTAAGGATAGTTTTAATAACCATTTATAAATGTTACATTAAAAATTCATGCACTGTTATCAACTCCTGCTAAGGATTTACAGCACAATGGAGGTGTCATGAATGTTTTATAGCTTCTGTGGAAAACCTCATCCTGAACAGACATTTTCAGAGGTCTGTGTGTCTTTCCAGGGCTGCAGCACACACCCAGCACAACAGCATGGAAAATACAAGGAGATTCCCAGGATGCCAGGGCTTGAGCTTAGACTTTGCTCTGCAGCCTACATGGCCAACACATCAGAGACATCAAATGCCTCAGGGAAGTGTTAAAAGCTCCTGATTTCTGCTCTGAAGCAGCCCATCCATCCACAGGCTTTAGGAACAGGCACACAGAGCTTCCCAGCAGGGCCTGCATTGGTTCTCTCAGCCAGAGCCCCCAGGAGGGTCACCATAAACAGTCAGGGGCCTCCAAAAGTGTGGGAAATCTAATTACAGTCTAGAGCAGGGAAAATAACCTAATACTCCAAGGTAATCTCCTTCATCAGCCTCTCCACACTCTCTCACACACACAAGCAAACACCCTCCCAAACACAACCACCTCCTCCCTGTGCATGGCTGTAAGCTGACCTCAGGTACATTTTTCACTCCTGTTTGCAGCTGAGGAGAGGCAGCAGAACTGTTGTGCTTGGATTGAGTGATCTTGGACCTGGAGAGATCCGTGCTGTGGAGCCACGGCTCCGGGTCTCCCCTTCCTGCCCGGCTGTGGCTGCAGGGTGTGATGGCACCTCCCCTCCCCATCTGCCAGGAGGATGATAATCCCTCCCCGTCGTGGTGGCCTTGGGCAGATAAACCCATTAACGAGGGGGAGGTGGCACAACAGCACAATGAGGACTGCTCCTGAAATTATCATGGATAAATTGGTCTTGCTGTCATAATTAGCTATCTCAAAATGAGCTTCCTTTGACAACGTTGCTGCCCCTTTTGTTTTAAAGCCCCACTGGCACTTCCATGATTGAAGCTGGCTGTCTGCATGCTTCTGGAAAGCAAATCCAAGCCCGTGGTTACCTGCCTGTCTGTGCTGCTCCTGTCTCCTCCTCACAGTGAAATGGAGATGCTGAGCGAGGGAAGGAGATGTGGTTGTCCTGTTTGGCACCGAGGCACAGGAGTGATCAAAGCCACCAGGTGAGGCTCTGACCACCTCCCCTGCACTGAACACCAGCCCTGCAAACACAGGTCCTGGCTCTGCAGGCACTGATGGAGAACAACCTTCAGCCTCCTGAGCCAGCCACCAATCAAAGTGCCATTAACCTTGCTTGCTTTTGCCTTGCTTTTTTGGTTTTTTTTCTCCTGTTTTGCTGTGGTTTAGGGGAAAGCTTCCCTGAGTATTGGCTTCTCTGGCATGAAAATGGTTAAAAATTAATGAAAAATGCTTGGTGTCAGGCAGGTGCCAAGCTCTAATTAGGGTAATTGATAATACAATGTTCGAAGGTAGCAGAAGCCCTCAGGCTGCCATGCAAGCACCCCTGAGGAGCAGATAAAGATGAAGCAGGCATTTGTCCAGGTTCATTTCATCAAATTTGCACCCTTGAAGGCAGCCAAACCAAGGTTTTATCCTCCTGCCTACAGCTGAGCTAGGCTCCTGGCAGGATCTTCCAGGCTTTTGCTCTTGCTCCCTCTCCAGAGCTGGGGAGGGTGAGGGCAGCATGCTCTGACAGAGTTACACACATGGAAATCCTCTGGGGACTGCGGGAGCCTCTGGCCCTGCAGCCTGTCCCCCGTGGCAGCACCTGGGGGTGCCTGGCCCTGCTGTCCCCCTGCCCTGGCACTGCCAGCCCAGCGTGCCTGTTGGAGTCTAGGACATCCCAGTGGGATGTGCCCAGCGCTCCCCAGGCTGCACTCACAGAGCCAAGGAGGGGAGAAAACCTGATTTTAGTGGGTGGCAGGCACAGAGACCCTTTAAAATGCTGTCCTCTCCATCCATCCAGCATTCCCACTCACTCTTGCTCTGTGCTGGTCTCTGGATTATTTTCATTCAGGGCAACTTCTCCTCTTTTCCCTCCAGTGACGACAGTTTTGCTCTGATGGAGTCGTGAGGTTCACTAAATATAGTGAAGGGCTGTTTCTGCAAGGACTTCAAAAAGCTTGTTTCATTTGCTTGGTCCCTTTCATCCTTTGTTGTGCCTGGCTGTGTTGGGCTCCCAGCTGCTCCCCACCTTTATCTGCTCAGATTTCTGCTCAGGACTCAGTCTAAATCCACATGAGATGCCCAATGTGAAAACTGCTGCTCCCCAGCTCACATGAATGAACAAAGGCTCAAAGGGGCTTCATGTGACACACAGGGACAGAGAGGGACACACAGAGACACAGAGGGACACACAGAGACACACAGAGGCAGAGAGGGACACAGGGACACACACAGGGACACACAGAGACACCAGAGACACACAGGGACACAGAGATGTCACCACCACGTGGTCCTAAACAGTTCCACCTGCTGATACAGGAGCATGATGTGTCTGTGGGTGTTCAGAGGATGCACATCCCACTTCCAGCTAACCCCCAGAGAAGGTTTTGGGGAATAACAAGCACTAAATATCTGTCTCTGCACCTCCTCCATCACACTGCAGGCACCTGTTCCCTGCAAGTCCCAGTTCTGGCCTGTGTGGGAATTGTGGTTTTTGGCACTGCCTGTCCTCGCAGAGGCCAAACCCCTGCACTCACTGCTGTGCACATCTCTCCCACACCCCCACCCTCCATCTCTTCAGGAGCATAGAAAAAAGGAAAAAAAACAACCAACCAAACAAACAAACAAAACAACAACACCACAAAAAACCAAAAAAACATCCTACATAGCTTTGGGCTGAACCAGGACATCCCATCCCATCCCATCCCGTCCTGTCCCATCCCATCCCATCCCTCTCCAGGGTTATTGCACACAGTGCCAGCAGTTCCTGGATATTTCCACAGCACCCTGTTCCTGCTCTGACTGCGCTACAGCTGCTGTGAGCCAGGCAAAAGGAATGTTTCATTGATCCAATCTGTGATTTTACACCAGATCCTGAGAAACTTGATGCCTGCACTTCTGCTGTCAGACCAGGGCTTGGGGTAAGCCTCTACCCAGGCCCAGATTCAAGGCTTTGCCCCCCAGAAAACCCCACACTGCAGCATTCCCAGCCCCTACCTGGGCCAATTTGCTCCCTGTGTTATTGCCATGGGAGGATTGCTGCCATGTGTTCACTCACCCAAATCTCCCTGCAGCATTTTTAATCTAATCCTCTCTGTAACTGCAAGGTGAGGGTCATTTAGAGCTATTTTTCATGAAAACAGTATCGCAGTCCAAATAACAGTAATGCAGAAGGAAAAAAAAGAACGGGAGAAGTTGTTGGAGAGGAGGAAACAGGGCTGGATTAAGCTCAGAGACTTGTCTCCCTCTACTGGCTCCCAGACAAGGCAGACAGGAGTCGAACTCCTTTTTCAGGAGAAAAACGGCACTAAACACACTGTCACACCATCCTTTAGTTTGTTTGGTTGGGTTTTTATGCACTTTATTGATGTGCACACCTCTGGAAGAAACCAGGACAATCTGGAGAGGTTTTATGAAATGTGTCTCCATTTCATTTTTGCAAGTTAGGAATCAGCACTGGAATATCCCTACCTGTGTTCTCCTGCTCTTTTTTACCAAGGTAAGATTGCTTCCTGCTGATTGTTTTCCTGGTAATCCTCCTGATCTCATTTTCAAAGCTCCAGCTCTAAACTTCCCTCTGATGTAATTAACCTGCCCTTGTCCCACAGCTTTCCTGGAGATCTACTCCAGCACAGAGTGCAGCATCACTACTGTGCTCCCCTCCACATCCCTCACCCAGCCTCACAGGAAAAGGGATTTTCCTGGCCAGGAACTACGGGAAAGCTCTGCCAAGATTTCCTGTAGGACTTTTGGTGTGGGAGGAAGGGGAGGCAAAGAGCAGCCACATGCAGGGATCTGATTTCAGGATGGAGCCTTGGAGGCACTGGCACCACCTCTCCCTGTAATGTATCATTCCCAAATGAATTCTCTGCCTTGTACCTTGAACATGTGGGAGGGGGTGAATCAAAATCTATTAACTAAACATTTTTGTGAGATGGGTTTAAAACTCTGGCCTTAGCCACAGTCTGCACCAGGGTCTGAGACAACCTGCAATTCTTATCCCTGTCCTCATGATTTTTTGGGGGGTTATTATCCATAAAAACAATATTTCAGTCTAAGTAATACGCAGAAGAAAAACAAAACAACAACAACAACAAAAGCCCAGAGAACTTGTTAGAGAGGAGGAAACAGACTAAGGTTGCAATATACCGCTAATATTTGTAAATACAGAGCAACCACAGGTTTGGGGTTCTTTGGTACAAAACTTGGCTAAACTGTCTGGATCTTCAACATTTTCTAAGTTTCTTTCTGCTTGATAATCTGCCCCTTGAAATCTCTAAGAAAGAGTGTCTATAATGAAATGAGATCTCTAAGAATGTTCCCTGAGTCCTGTGATCATCTGTATTGCAAACAATTAGGCTCTCAGTGGCTTGACTCTCCCGAAATTACTCTTCCTACTTCTTTCTTTTGGTTGAAATGTTAAAGGAAATCAATGCTGTTAAAGAAAAAGACATCATAATTTGCAGGGGGAAGGGCGAGCATGGTCATTTTTAGCCATGGTGCAAACAAAAATTGCTATCCCCAGCTTGAGTAATATTGTGATGGAGTTGTTTTTCCAATCCAAGCCCCATTTGTGCTGGACAGTTTACAAAGATCCTGGTTTGCCCGCACGTGAGAGCTCATTGGCATTTTACTAATGTGCCTGGAGGCAAAGCAGAACAGTATAATTCTGAAGAAAAATAGCTGAGAGTTTTGCCGTTTATGTTGTTTTTGCTTTTCAGATGTTGTCCTGTTCATACACCACCCAAAAGTCATCGAAGTTGCCCTAGAAAATTTTCAGCCATTACACGGTAATGCAAGAAAATAAAGAAATGTGAGAAAGAAATTTGGGACCTCTTTGAGAGCTATATTATCATAGAATCAGAGAATTATTAAAGGTTGTAAAATGCCTCCCAAATCTAATCTGTGCCCGATGCCCACCTTGTCACCAGCTCAGAGCACTGAGTGCCATGTCCAGGAATTCCTTGGACATTTCCAGGGATGGGGACTCCAAATCTCTCTGGGCAGCCCCTGCCAAGTCCTGAGCTCGCTTTCCATGGGGAAATTCCACAGCACAGAGCAGAGGAAAGAAAAACCTTGCCCATCTGAAATTGTGGAGGGCACGCTGGGGAGAAGACATTAAAGAGTCAAAATGGAAAATAATAGGAGTGACACAAATTCCTCAGTGAGGAGGTAGAAGAGAACGAATGGACAACACCCGGCAGAGTCAGTCTTGTGTTTAATATCAGGGATTTTCAGCCAGGATTGTGGGTGCTGGGGCACCCACAGGCTTTCTCTGGGGGATCCGAGGAAGCCAGCGGAGGAAAGTGAGCCAACTGCAAGGGCTTATTTTAGACTTCCACCTCCAGCAGGCAAAGCCTTAGGGGGCTTCCGATCCGAACGGGATGGGAATGAGAGTTTTCTCCCCAGCCAGGTCAGGCGGAGCCCACCAGCACCACAAGGTGGGGTTAGTCCAGCGTGGATCCGCCGCCGACAGGCGCCAGGTAGTGAATAATAATCGCGGACCCTCTTCCCGCAGCCCTCTCTGCACAGAGGGTTGTTGTTGACCCAGCGCAGTTTAACTGGTGAGATGTGATGAAACCAGCGCCGCAGGGCTGATGGCAGTGGCTGCAGGCTATTAAAGCTCAGATGCCATCCTTAACTTGTGCTGGGGGCTCTTCTTTATTCATGACGTGACAGCCAGGGGATGAGGTGTCAGGAGTTACACTAACATTTCCTGGCACCCACTGGTTTGAATCGCTCACAAAACTTTGCCGTATTTAGGAGCCGATTTGTGTATTTATAATTAATATGGATTAGCTGTTATTATCTGTGCAATATGGCAGGCAGGCGGTGGAGAGAGGTTCACAGCTGTTCAACCATGCAAATGATGCCCACAGAAAGTACAGTTTAGTACTGGGATATTATTATTACCAGCACAGAGAAAAAGTTCAGGACCAGAGGTGGGGAATATAAATAACCACGGCTTGGAAACTTTCCCAAGATTTCCCTGGACACAGAGCTGAGGTGCAGGGCATAGACCCAAGCATTGGTTGCTCCTGTATTCTCCAATGGTTCTCACTGTTTGCAGCACTTATGAATGAATGGGGGAAAAAAATCACAGCTGGCCTCAAAACAACCATCTAAGCCTTCTGTGCTTGCTCCCAGCCAAAAATTTCCCAGTGTTTTGTTTGCACCTGGAGTTTTTGAAGAAAGGCATTGGACTTGACAAGCATTTAGTTGGGAAGGTTGATCTCTTCTAAAAATAATCCTCAGGGAAGGATCTGGCTGCATTGACTATTCTCTAATATTCTTCTCAGTGGAAGGGGTGCTGCACCCTTGATGTGTCTGGGGTCAGCCACAAATCCCAATGAGCTCAGCAGCCCCTCCCAGGCACTGCAGGTGAACAGGACCTGGGCTGATGTGCTCGTCTCTCTGCACGGGCTCTAAATCTGAGCCACTCTGGACAGGCTGCACTCCCCTTGTATGAACCTCACCCAGCACAGCACATGTTTACCTCTAGTGAATGGGGGATGAAAATCCTGGATGAAAATCCTGGCTCTGTTTTTCTCTCCTGTCACAGAGGCTTCTGCTTTTAGACGCTGAGTTCTGTCAGCAAGATGCCCTAAGGAGAGGCTTCTCCCTGGATTTCAGGCTCAGCAATACCTTCAAAGCCATTGCTCCTGTGTCATGCCTGGCTCAGAGACTCCTCGTCAGCAGCACTGAGTTACAAGTCCCAAAAGCTCCAGCTGGAACTCACACCTTATTAGAAACCAAAGCCAGCCAGTGTCCAAGAAACCAGGGCTCAATGGTTCTTGTATCTTCAGGATTCCTTATCCCACAAACACCAGGATCTTGTTCAGGAAAATGTGCCCTTTTTCCTGCATGGGAGCATGTCCTGCTCTACCAGCACGTCTCTGACTCGTACCTCTCCTGGTGAAGGACTGGGAGGAGATGATTTCCAGGCCTGCATCTGGGAAGTCTCAAGAGAAATAAAAGTGAGGCAGAAAAACACTTCACTCCATACGGGTGAGGAATGCAGTAGGGCTTGGCACCAGCACTCACACAGCTCCTCTTGGGCTTGTTAAGCCTGCTTAACTATGTCAGATAAACAGACAGGAGCCCTGTTAACAGAGCAAATCCAAATCAGCTCCTCTGCCAATATCCCAGTAAAGAGGAAAGGAGTGAGGGAGAAGTGGGACACCACAGAAAGGCTTTGATTTTGCACTGCCCTGCACAGAAAGGGCTGTTGGGGGATATTGATGTGGGGTGAAAGGGAAGAGGGGAGCATTACAAAGTGGATAGAAATTGCACCTGTCTTCAGGTCTAAATCTGCACAGGACACACATTTATCTACATGAGTCAGAAGCTCAACCTTTCCCTATTTCCTTCACTGAATCCTGCTGCAAGGTGCTTTACCTCAGATGTGACACCTACTTGGGGTGACAGACAAAATCCACAGGTCTCTCCTCCCTCCCAAGTTGCAGTTCAGCCTGTCCTGACAATGTGCACGACAGGGAAAAGCGTGGCATTTGCCCAGTGCTGTAAATAAGGCTGCACTTGCTGACAGCACAGACCAGGACTGACTGTTGCAATGTTTGATCTGCTGGGTAGACAATTTATTAAAACAGATATCCAGGGCTTTAATCACTCTGCCAGGCTGCCATCTGCTTCCCTCATGCTCCATCCTGGCTCAGGCCAGGTCTCCATGTAGGAGAGGAGAGCTGGTGAGAGCACTTTGGGGTCTGTGTCATAATTCACTGTGTGCGCACACAGACTGGGCTCTTTGGGGCTACGGATCCTCCCACACACCAGCAACCCCAGTGATCCTTCCTGTGCAGCTGGGGAGGGGCTGGAAGAGCACAGGGAGTCCCAAGGTTTGGTTTGGCCTCTGGGTTTAAGCTGGGAGCAGAAGTGATGGGGGAGCTGGTTCCCCTAACCTCACTGCCGTGTCAGCAGGGCTCGTGGAAAACATCTGGCAATATTTACAGATATGTTATTCACAGACATGAACTCAATTCATCTCATCCACTTTCTTGCTGTGATTCTCAGTGGCAATAGTGTTCTCCAAAAGCTGAGCTCTCTCAATCCTGTGCACAACCTTAGTAACCACATTGCCACCCTCCAGGTGGCTTCTGCCAACAGCTGAAAAACAGGAGTTCAGAGTGCCCCTGCGAGGGGTCTGGACTCAGTTTGACCTTGTCTTCTTCACGTCACCCATCTGGACCAGCCTGACAGGACACATATGTGGCTTGGCTGTGAGGCCTCCTGTTAGTGCAAACCCTTTTCCTCCTCAGAGCATCCCCAGCCAGAAAGTCAAGAAGGAAAGGCCCATCCTGGGCTCTTGCTCACCTGGTGGAGAGCCCTCCATGGAGGAGAAGGTTCTTTTGGCTCAGAAATCCTAAAGGTTGCTAAGGTTTGAGAGCATTCCCCAGTGGGTTATCTGCACCACTGGCTGTGGACTGTGCAGTCTGGGAAGCAAAATCCTTTCTACCCCTGCGGATCAGGATTCACTGGAAGAGTTGTTTCAGAGCATCCTGCAGTGGTTTGTGCCAGGCTGAGCTGCACTAAATGGTTCAGAGTCCTCACTGTTGTCCCCTGAGGGAATTGTGGGTCCCCAGGAGGCAGCAGAGAGGTCCCAGAGCATGGGCCACTTCTTGTGGCTCTTTCTTCCAGCTGCTAATGATGGGACCCGGACACAAACCAAGAGTAGATGTGTTCAGTAAATTCAGATTCCCCTCAAAAGACTGGAGAAGGCTCCCAGAACCATATGCCAGAGGAATGGAAAATATAAATATCTCATAATGAGATAGGCACTGGAGTCTCAGGGAGATTAAGAGAGAAATGCAGGAAAGGAACACAGTCTGCAGTGGGGCAGACATGGAACAGGAAATATTTCTGCCACAAGGACTAAAGGATCCCATGGGTGACAAATTAAACAAATTAAAGGGGTTTTTATTCCAGGGCAGGATGTTTTTGTTAGTGAAGGCTCCTGATTTTCTACACAGATTTTCCAATAGGTAGTCCACGTGGGGAGCAGCTCTGGCTGGGCTGAGCCTTGCAAGGAAGGGATCCTCAGGTGGCTTCATGCCCAGTGAGCAGGGGATTTGGGTAGACTTGACTGAAAACAGACAGATGGTCCTGGAGCCTTACAGAGCTGGGAACAGGGATTAGTTAGAATCCCCTTCACTCCCCAAAGATAAATCTGAGTTTATGGAGATGAACATGAATCACGGGATGAGACATGGGGCACATCACTTAAAGCATCACTGCTTGGAGGTCTCTTGTCATCGTGCAAAAGGCAGCGCAGTCCTGGGTCAGGGCACGGGATTCTTTGCTTAAATAAAATGATTAATACCAGTTAAAAACAGCCATGGGCTTTTAGTTCCATGACAGCTGGTACCCACCCGGTGTCAGGGTCCAGGGGCACTTGGAAAGCTGCCACCTCCCTGCTCCCAGCCCTCCTCCTGACAGCAAACCCATCCACCCGACCTCCCTGAGGAAACTCCACAGACACGAGGATTAAGGAAATATTTAGCCAGACAGGCAGGAACACTGTCCCAGTGAGAAGTCCATCTTAACCAGTAGGGGTTCAAAACTAATTTGTCCATTTGATTTCCCAGAAGTTGATGCCTTCAGTGCAGTAAATGAGTCTCGTAAATGGAGGTCACAGCAGGGCCTGATGTTTGGTTTTGCTCCTGTCAGGAGCCAAGCAGAAGGGCTTTCACATGCCACTCTGCATTTCAAACCAGCAAGGGCAGCCTGGGAGCATTTAAGTGAGCCCTAATTAGCACTGATAGATTTCAGGGTGCTCTGAGCTGGCTGAGCAGCCTCTGCAGAGCTGGGAGCAGTCTCCTTCGCTGCCTGAATGACAAACAGGTTCGCTGGGGCTTGGGGTTGAAACAGCTCAATAAAAGCAGTTATGACATGGCCACAGGCCTTGAATTAACAGCTGATCCAACAAAGAAAAGAGGTGAAACAGCAAACAATTAATGCTTTTGCTTGTGCCATTTCCTGAAGACAAACTCCAGAGAGCTGCAGGTTTGGAGTGCAGCTGCTTACCTGTGTTTTCTCCAGTAGTTTGGATCTGCAAAGCTGGCTGTGGCTCATAATTAAAAAAATAAATTTTAAAAAAATGTGCCAAGTCATAAATTTCTGGTGCATTTAAAACTCTTTGTTTGTTTGATACTCTATGAACTGTTGCAGAATTATTCTGATTAGGTTAAGTGTCTGTAGCTTGTTCTAAGCTTGGCATGTCTCCAGTTGTGACAAGGACACGTGGGTCAAAAGGACGTGACCTGCATGTCTTCTACTCACAGGGCTGTAATTCTGCATGGGTTTTGTTTGGGGAGGGGGGAGGGGATTAAGTAAGTCAAAAAAGGACACAAATCTTTCCATAAGAACTAATAAATCCATATATTTGTGTCACTGTTCCACCCCCAACATTTTCCCCTTAGAGACACCTTCCCAGAGGCATTTTTGGCCTTATTCACCCCCATTTCATAATTAGCTCTGACATTCCTCCACCCGCAGTAGCTCTTTCCTGTGAGCTGCATGCTTTCTGTGCCAGCTGAGATGTTATTTTATTCCACCTGAACATGAGGAACAACTTTCCTGTGCAGTGACCGAGCACTGAACGTGTTGCCCAGAGAGGGTCTGGAGTCTCCCCCACTGGAGACATCCCACAAGAGTGTAGAAACAATCCTGTGCTCTGGGATGAGCCTGCTGGAGCAGAGAGTTTGGGCCAGATGGCCCAGCTGGGGTCCCTTCCCGAGCCATCCCGTGAGTCTGAGACATCTTTGCTTTTCTTTGCTGTCTCCACAGACCCTCTGGATGCAGCCACTGGGAATCCATGAAAGACAGTCTGAAAATATCCGGGTGAACTCGTGAGTTACCATCCATCAGTCTGCCTTCAGAACTGCTCCAGCCCCGTGGCCAGGGTCTCTTCAAGCCATGGGACCACTCACCTGCTGCTGCTGCCTCAGCAGCTGGAGATGCCCCATGGCACAGGGCAGATGTTCTGATGCCTGCACGAGTTCAAAGAGGGTACACTGACTTTTCCAGTGTGAAATAAACTGGGATCCCGTGTTTCTGTCTGCTCACTGCAGTGACATCAAACAGCAACAACAACAAAAAAACCCAACAGCAAAAAAAAACCCAGTGTGTTGTGTGTGGAAAGTTAAGAGTAGAAGGGCAAAGGGCTTTATCTACAAATGCAAGGTGTGCAGGAGGGAAAGAGGAGAGCAAAAACCTCAAACTTAAACAGCTTAGGGGGGGAAAAAAGGGCAGTTAAGAAGGGATTTAATTGATAATGGTTTAGATAATGTCAAGTGAAGTTTCTATTCTCAGTCCAAGTGCAGATGATGAGGAAAAAGGACTAAATGTAGAAAATAAACACCCATTCAAAGCTAAACTGAGAAACCTTTTGTCACATAGAGAATCATAAGTGTGTGAGAAGTCCCAGCAGGAGAGGTTCTCAAGGCAAAATAACACTGGGGGCATTCAGGAAATAATTAGCTGATTTCCTGGAGGGAGCAAGTGAGGGAAGCAGGAGAGTGAGAGGAGAGGGACGAGTGGAATGAGATAAAATTCTAACAGAAAGAAGGGACAAGGAATGTGGGGCCTTTAACTCATTCCATGAAGAGGGGGAAAAGTAAGCAAGTGAGGAAAGGAAGCAGCAGCTCTGTTGTGCTCGATTCAATGAGCTCCTCTGGAGTGGCAGCCTCGATCATAGGTGTGAAATGAGGCTCTCCCAGTCAGAGCCAAACCACCCCCAGCTCACAGCATCACCTCTCCAGGTGGCCATTTAGCACCAACAAGTGACCCTCAGGCTGTTCCTGGTCCTTGCAGCCAGAGCAGGAGTGTCTGTGGGGGTTTGGTCTTGTTTGAACCACCCCCAACCCAAATTGTTCCATGATTCCATGACCTGTGTTGCTCCTGCTTTGATCCCCACTTCAGCCATGGGTAGCTGCATTTGCCAGCAGTGTTGTTACTGGTGTTATTGGCGCTGTTGAAAATCAAACCTTTTCTGCAGGAGCTGCTTCCAGCCTCGTGGGAGGAACCATCCATCCCACCTGGCTCAGACACCAGGGGTTGATCCAGAGTTGCCTTCTAAACACACCTGTCCCTGTCAGCTGCCTACAAACAACCATCACACTGCCAGGGCCTCACTTTAGGGTTGTCTAAGCTGAGAAAGTCAAATGTTCAACCTCAACCTCAGAGCTTCAGGGCCTTGGGTTTTTTGCCTGGAATTTCTTTCGAGTACTTTCATGTCATTACCCTTTTGCAAATAACTTTTGATTATTCTTGCGCAGGAAATTTCTGCCACAATTGCTGTAATCTCACTGGTTTCTCATTTTTTTCCTATAAAAGTGATAAATGATGATGCTTTTAAAATTAATTTCCTTTCTAGCAGCTCATGACAGCCCCTTTGTCTGTGTTACTCAGGACAAAGCTAAAACATTAAGAAAGGGATTTCATGGGTTTTATCCTCAGTGTTAACACACAAGGAAACCTAAAACAGAAAGGAAAAGCTAAGCACAGCCAAAAGGTGAAAGAACCACAAAAAGATGTTTTTCTGTATCAAATACACCCTTTGATTTTTCTCCCTCACAACCATACCCAAACCAAAGGATGCTTTTTAAGGGAATATGTGGAAGGTTTCTGAGCTCTAGCCCTGAAGTTCCTACCTCTCCTCCAAGCAGGATAACAAACATCTCACCCTGACTGCCTGCCAACCCTCAACTGGAGCACTCACCTTTGAGGAAAAGCTTTCCCTGGCTGGGGCTATTCCACAGGAGACTTTTCAGCAGTAACTGCTAACGAGGACACCAGTTAGCACTAAATGTGCTCGTGGCTTTTGCCAGGTAACTGGAGGTCCACGAGGAACCAAAGGGAACCTGTCTCAGGATCTGACTTGAGCATTCAGCTCAGGCTGCTGGGAGATGCCAGAGGCTGGCCACTGTCACCTGTCACCCAGCCACTGTCACCTCTTACCATCTCTGCTGGATCTGAACCAGTGGCTGGGACATGGGGGTGCTCATGTCCCCAGACTGTTTGAGAGACACAGTCTGTGCCTCTCCCAGCCCTTGCTTGAGTGCAATGCTCTGGTTTCCATTCCTTCCTCTCACAGCCTGCCAGTGCCAAGGGCAGAAGCACAGCCTGGCACCTGTGGCAGCCAGGAAAAGGTCCCTGCAGCCTGAATCTCCCTCTGGCCATCCCTAAGGGGCTGAAGGGGAATAGGGCACTGTTGCTGCAGGCTACAGATGAAATGGGACAGGAGGACAGGAGAAAAGCCACAATCTTCCCCTGAAACCCTGACAGGGGGCAAATTGACGGGGAGATACAGAGACTGGAGATTAATGTTCGGGCTTGTGAAGGAGAGGCGATTGCTGGAGGTCTGGGAGGGGACAGCAGAGAGGGCACAAACCCTTTAATCTGCCAGGAAGTGGCTGTAGGGGGAAGCATGCTCCAAACCTGCTCCATGGCACCGTAGATCATGTTAGCCTTTGTGCTGGTTTAATTGGAGCTTTGCAGTTGCCCTTGGTCACTGCTAATTGCCTTAATTGGGATGGCATGAGAGTGCACAAGTGGGAATATGAATCCGTGTAGGTTTCAGAGGAAAATCCATCCTCAGCCTTCCCAGTCACTGTCCCATGACTTGGGCAGAATTATGTGATTGCATCAGCTGCCTGCTGTGCTTCAGCAAAGCTGGGTGGATTTATTGCAAGCTTATAAAGACCCAGCTTTAGCCTGCACTGGTGGCACTTGATTACTTAAGGGAAGAGGAGAATAGAAAGAGAAAGAAGCAGTTGCTTGGTTTTGTCACATTGACCCTGCTGAGGTGGGATCTCCACCTGCAGCCCCTCTCCCTACGCTCAGCCTGCCTTGTCCAGCTGGGAAGGTCCAAACTGGACCAAATGCACCAAACTGGATCAGACCAGGACACCCCATTTCATGTCTGGGTTTTCTCCACGCTGAAAAAGATGAAATGGGATAGAACTGGGGGCCTTCAAAGCATCGTGGTATGTTTGAGTGCAGGAGGAGACAGCAACTTGTCCATCCTCTCTGTCTCATGTGATCTCATCAAGAAACTGAACACTCATCTCAGTGCACCTCTGTACCCACACTGAGTGGGAAATGTGGTAATTGGCCTCAGCACAGTGGCAGGTGCCCTGACACGTGTTCCTTGCCACAGCAAGTGCCTTTGCTGTAACCAACTGTCCATACTGGGGTGAATCCCACCAGAAAGCAGAACCCTTCTCCACCACCTTGCTGAGGCTCTCATCTCTGAGCAGTCACATGAAAGCTGTGACCTGAGTCAAAGGAGGTCCAGAAATACTCATGTGCATGGCATTCCCATAGTGGCAGCTGATTGCCTGGGATCATCCCGGGTCTTTTCTCATCCCTCATTTCACAGGGAAATGAGGTGCAGAGCTCAGGGCCCTGGTCTCAGCATGTGGCAGTGACCCAGAGCTGGGCTGCTGTGACACCAGGGCTGCAGCCTCCTGTGATAGCTGTGCCTAACACTCTCCAGCACTGCGAGGGCCTGGGAGCTTGCACAGATTTTGGCAGAAAGACGACCTGGCATCCCACAAAGATGCATCACTTTGAGTTAATTTATAAGGACTTGGACAGGGAGAGAGTTCATTTAATTGAAAGATGTAATTATCAGGTGTTGGAGGCAAAGGGGCTCATTAATTTCAGAGACATGCTGTTGACTGAGCTGTCCTCATTTTCATTTTTCACTCCATTTCAAGGCTGAATCTGTGTCAGAGAGGCCAGGAAACACCAGAGCCCTGTTACCTTCCACAGGGCAGAGGTTTCTCTTCATCCCAGCAGGAACCCCAGGTGTGCAGTCCTGCCCTGCCTGACACCAGGGGCTGCCATGGGGATGTTGGCATTGCCTCACCATGGCCTGGACCCGAAGGACTCACAGACCTCTGGTAACAGCATTGTCTGGGCTCAGCTGGAAGGTGATGGATCACCCAGGCCAACTCCAGTGATGGGAAGGAATCAGTCAACACATCTGCTTCCTCTGGCTCTAAGGCTCCAAACCCTGGCAGTGTCCAAGGCCAGGCTGGACGGGGCTTGCAGCAACCTGGTCTAGTGGAAGGTGTTCCTGCTCGTGGCAGGGGGCTGGAGCAAAGTGAACTTTAAGGTCCCTTCCTGTCACCCTGGTTTTGAGGATTTTTCTAGGCTTTCTGATTTGTCTTTCATATTGGAGTCAGAATTTTTACTTTCCCACACTTTTACTATAAACAACAGCTTTGTTTTCCTAATTGTCCTTTGCTATTTACATATTTTTAGGTAGGAGAAGAAAGTTGATTGACAGTTGTCTTGACCAATGTGGTTTGGGAGGTGGGATTTCATCCTCCAACCCACAGGCACCTTTGGAAATGTATAAAATTGAGTTTTGCAAATAAACTCCAGGATTTTGCTGCTTCACTAATCACTGTGCCCTCGTGAAGTTCTTTCATGTCGTGTTGTGGCACCTTCCAACCCAAACCCTTCTGTGATTCTGTGGCTCAGCCCTGAAATGAAGAGGTCCATAGAGCTTAGAGGCTCCTACAGGAGGGAATCCCACTGGGGACCAGTGAGAGGTGATGGCTTTAGGCTGGTCGTGTGCTTTGGTGAAAAAATCCCAATCACAAACCTCTCCATCGGGATTTTCACATCCATCCCACTATCACTCTCTCCTCACCCCTGCCCCTCAAAGACACCAAAACCACCCTGGTGCCACCCTCCTCATATTGGTATTCCCTCCAGTTTGCCAGGCTGGTCTTAGATTTATGATTTATTTAGAATTAGATTACACCAAGGCTCAAGGCCAGCACTCCCTAATCCGTCACCGTCCCCGCCACGGTCAAACACAAACATTTGTTTTAGCTGCATCAGCATCCCTGGCTCCTGGAGGATGCATTGTTAATTGCTATAGCAACCACGGCTCAAGGTTTGGGCTCTTTTCCTATTTTTTTTTTCCATCCTCCTTCCCCTGCCGAAAAACACTGGCATTGTCAAGTGATAGGTATTTATAACTTCATATAACAGTGGCATGTCTAAGTTATGCTGCTGAAATGCATCACGGCCAGAGTGGTTCTGTTATTTGTTTTTGTGCTGAATAGCAGCAAGAGCTTTAAGTTATTGTCCTTGCAACATCCATAAAAAGGGAAAAGAAGGGATGGATAACTGTTGCTCATATTTATAGGGATCGGATCTGGAGTGCTGGGGTGCAAGAAAAGCTCCCAGCAATGTCACCCCAGGTGATCTTGAGGACCAAGTTCCCTTCAGATATGCTGATGGTGGATGTCTATTTGGATTGAGAAATGAAGGCTTTGGGCTTGGATGAACGAATTGATTATGCCAGGGATATTTTTGGCCCTGGCTGGCTAAAGTTTGATGAGCTAAGATACGAGCACGCTGGAAAATGTGGAACCAACACAAAAATAATGAGTAAGCCCTTTGAAATTACTGAGCAGAAGCACGAACCAGGAAACGATCCATCTTTAATGCACCATGAGGCACAAGCAAAGTTTGCACTCAGCCTTTACTTAACAGTTTTTGAGTCAAGGCCTTGTGGAGATTCATTCTTCACCAGGCTCAGTGCTCTGCACACACACCCAGGACATGCTGGGACAACCTGGAGAGCACAGGACAGAAAACCAGCAGGCTGTGGTGTCTCCTCACAGACTCTGCAGCTTATAGAAGTCCACAGAAAAATGTCCTGTTGCAGCGACTGGAGGAAAGGCAAGAAAGCCAGAGAGTGAGAACAAAAATTGTGGGAAAACAAAGGTGAAGGCAACATGGATCAGGTGACAGGGGAGGATTAGAGGAGGAGCCTCCTAACAAGAAATGCAACACTCAGTTTCACCCCTCTGTGTCCAGGGTCAGCCATTCATGCCCCATCTTCCCAGGATCCCAAAGTCACTGTCCATGGCAGTGTCAGTGCTTTGGTGAACCAGACTGGTGGGGCAGGGGAGTCCTGCCAGACCTTCTGCTGTCTGCAGGGACAGCTGGGATGAGGGACAGAGGCCAGGGTGTGATGGCAGGGGATAACATGAGGACCTGCCCCAAAGAAATGGAGAGACATTCCTCCCATTTTGGGATGAAACCCGTTTGTTCCTCTCAACACTGCACACCCTTGGAGGAAACCTGAGGTAGAGATGTTCATCTCCTCCAGAGTGCATTTGCCCTTGTACTCACTGAGTATTTTATTGCTCAGCTTTATCCACTCAGTTATCCCCAATTTGTTGTGGTTTTGGGTAGTTTTGGGCAGACTGGGTCACCACCCTTATGCTGAAAGGGAAACCTCCCCTGCTGACGTGAGGCACCTGCTGCTGTTTCCCTATAGCTGCAGGGTGGACTGGGGACTGTGTAAGAGAGGGCATATGGATTTGGGATGAAACGAGGTAGGGTATTTTCTTAAACAGCTCTAAAACCCATCAGTGGTTTGATTTGATTTGCTTCCTGAGAATGGTTTAGCTCAACAAACAATTGCAAGCTACACAGTGGCAAGGTAAAATGGAAAGCCCATGGGCATTAATTATATATATAGATATTAAAAAAGAAGCTACTGCTTAATTATTGTTTGCAAATCTCGGTATTTAAATTGACTTATTTGCAAATGTCTGTTTAGAAATTGACTTTGTAATTATAAAGTCGGTGCAGGCATATCACAGGCCCTGGAGGGGTCTCTAACGAGGAATGATAATGTACCAGGCAAAGTGAACTATCCTGAGCTGCATTTTAATAACCAAGAGGTGCTTGGAAGGGGGAGCAGAGGGTCCATGAGAAATCCCAGCGCCAACAAAGGAAGAAGCAAGAGGCAGAGGAGAGAGAGCTGGCTCCACAGAGCAGGGGGCCAACGTGTTTGAGAAGGGGCTTCAGGGAACCACGGCCCTTCTGCAGCCCCTGCAGGAGGGGTGAGCTGGCAGCAGGCTCGCTTTCAGCTCTGGAATGTGAATGAGGCTGGCTGCTGGCAGGGAGCAGCGGCTGCTGCAGAGCCCAGATCCCTTCCCGGGAAAAAGGCTCTGTCCAGCACAGACCCAGCCATCCCTCCTCCTCCTGCCCTCCCTGCCGCTGAGGGTGGGGACTCAGGGTGATTATCCCTCAGCCCCTCGAGGGGCACGTCTGCAGGACCCACACTGCCCATTCACCAAGATATTTGTAATTAAGGTGATTCCCAAAACTTACACAGCTTTTCTGGACTTGAGGAGTTCTCACCAATCTCTGTGGCTGAGGGGTGTCAACCTGAGGGTGTGGAGAGTAGGCATGGCTGTGCTCTGTCATGTGAAGCAGGGATCTCTAGGGAGACACAAGGTTTTTGGGGTCAAGAGTGGCATATTTCACCAGACCACAAACCCTTGTCCATCCCAAAGAAATCACTCTTAAGATTTAACTTCAGCACGTGTCCAAGAGGTGTAGTTACACCAAGGGTGATCCAAGACTGTTCTACCTTCTTCTCTCCATCATCTTTGACAACAGCACTGCTTGGTCTCCAGATCCACTGGTCTGGGGCATTTCTGCTCCATGGATCATTCACTATTAACTTTAAATCTGGCCACTGGCCCGTGATTTCTTGCCATAGTTCATTAACTAAGAGGGAACAAAACTTGGCTGCTAAGCGGCATATTAGCAAGATCAACAGCTGGCAGGGTGCAAAAATAATAACAAAAAAAATTATCATAGGCAAAAGCTCCAGGTTTCTGACTCATCTGCTATGCACAGTCATGTTATCCCTTATTCGTGAGCATTCAGATGGCGCCAGTATATTCATGAAAATGTGGCAGCTTAAGACAAGGTCTGAAAGTTAAATAGGATCCAGCATCCTACTGGAGCAGAATAATATTAGTCTTTTGAGTGAAATTATGAGTGAAAGTGTGGTCCTTGAGAAATCAAAGGCAAACACCCAGACATTTTTTTTAAAAAAAACACTGCTGTGAAGGCAAAGGAACTCTGTGAATTAAGCCAGACTTGTTCCCTGGCCAGCAGAGCTGTGGCAGTGTCACACCCGGCTCTGATGGACTCAACATCCTCCTGATGAGCCTCTCTAAATGCTGAAGAGCTGCTCAGTGTTTGCTGTCTGTTCCACTGTGCAGCTCGTGCCTCTTAAATACAGCACAAATTCTGCTTCGAACAGCAGTATCTGCCTTGTTTGGGAGAGATAAGAAACCCCACCCATTAAAACCAGTGACATGGAAGATCCAAAGCCCTTTATGTCTGCTTGAGCTGGCCAGAAAGAAGAAATCTCCCATCTGGGAGCCAGGTAGTGGTATTAGGACAGCTGTAAGCACCAAATCTCCATGGAGGGATCTGTTCACAGGCACGAGGCCCTGCACAGTTGGATCAGCCTGAGTGGGGAAAGCAGCCTGGGCAATGACACCAGGATTTTCTGGCTGTCCTGCTCACTCCTCCAATGCATTTGTAATTCAGTCAGTGAGGAAGGGAAAGGAAAAGAGGAAAAGAGGAAAAGAGGAAAAGAGGAAAAGAGGAAAAGAGGAAAAGAGGAAGAGAGAAAAAAAGAAAGAAAGGGAGAGGAAGAGGAGAGGAGAGGGAGAAGACAGGATAAGCAGGGAGAAGCAGCTTGCATTGAATCAAAAAGAGAAAAGAACCCCTCCAAGCAGCTTGATTAGATTTGAAATCCAAGCATAAGCTGTTTGTCTTATTAAAAAAAAAAGAAAGTTTAAAAAAATGTACCTTACATCTCATTATCAACTTATCTGTTATCCTCAGAAGATCTTTGTGCTGGGATGAGGTGTGTGCAGCCACAGCAGCTTTTCCAGGCATGAGATGCAGGCTGTGGGATCAGGGCAGCCTACACATACACACATGTTCCTTCTCAGGCAGGATCTGCTCACAGATCTGTAGCATCTCATTTACTTTTATTTTCCCCATAATCCTTTAATTCAGGGGTTGTGTTAGGACAATAATTGTTCAAACAAGAAGCATATTACATCTCATATTCCTGCATTAATTAAAACCATCCAAAATCTCACAAAGTTTGTCACTGATTCAGAGCAAATGGGACCTGCAGATAATTAATGACTCTCAAGAACAGTTCTTAAAAAAACTGGTTTCTGGCAGCAGTCAGCACATACTGGATGGATTTCTATTTTATAAACCTGCTCAGTTCTTAAAGACACAAGAAATAGTGAAAGCATGCTGTTCTTTTCAATATTAATGAGGCCATTATTTATTTGGAAAAGAGGGTTTTTGTGTCAGATATTTTCATGTCAGCTGAGAATCCCACCCTTAAGTCACTTAATAGTTCATTAGGAGACATTTGTGATGGCTAATTATTTATTACAAATTCAGAATCTGTTTACTAGATAGTTTTAGTTCTGTTAATTAATCAGATTACCTTTTACATCCCAAACTCATGATGCCTGCGCTGACCCTGTCACTCACAACATTTGTGAAACGTGGTGTGTTGTGCATTCTCTTTTTTGGGTGGTTTAAGTCCTGCCTAAGGAATCATATGAGGGTTCTGTGCCTCACTGTGGATGTATTAAAATTAAAATTAACAGCTCCTAATAACAAACACTAATGAAGGGTTGGAGTTTACCTTGAGGAGCAGTGGAGCTGCAGGCTCGCCCTGCCCTAGCACACATTGGTACTGCCAGCCCAAATCAGTGGTGACAAGTTGTGACAGCGTGGCCATAGCCTGGGTCAGCCAGGTGCTGAGATAAGGCAGCCTAGAGCTCAGCTCAGGCACCTCCTGGAGTTCAAGTCCAGATCACAGAGCTGAATGAAGGCTGAGACAGAGGCCTGATGGTTCCCTTGGTCCCCTGATTAAAGGAAGAATATTTTTTTCCTAGGAATTTATTCACAAGTTCAAATCGTAAGGGGCAGTGGAGGGGCAGGCACTGATCCCTGCTCTGGGACAGGGACAGGAGCCAGGGAAGGGCTGGAGCTGGGCCAGGGCAGGCTCAGGCTGCAGAGCAGGGAAAGGTTCTTCCCCCAGAGGTGCTGGCACTGCCCAGGCTCCCCAGGGAATGGGCACGGCCCCGGGGCTGCCAGAGCTCCAGGAGTGTTTGGACACCCAGGGATGCCCAGGGTGGGGTTGTTGGGGGGTCTGTGTGTTGCTGTTGGACTCGAAATGAAGAAACTTGACTCCAAGGTAGAAGAAAGACCAGAAGCTTTATTTACAATTCATTCAGCTCTTTTATAACATGCTGTGCTGAGAGGCATGTTATTGCTCCATAGCACTGACACCTCTCTGGTTCCGTTGGTCAAGCTTAGAGAAACACAAAGGCACAACTGCACAAAATTGTTTTGAAAAACAAGAGCAATTGCTTACAAAGATTTGTCCTGAAAAAGAGCCTCCCAAGAATTCTTCCCTTGGGAACATTCAGCAGCTGCTATCAGGCTAAAATTTCCCAGATTCAGAAAAATCAGGGCCACATCTGTGCAGGGACAGAGGCTGGATTCAATGATCCCTGTGCATGCCTCCTATGATTCCATGAAATTTCAACCCTGCTCCCTCCACACAGCCATTTCCCACACATTTAAAGCCTGTTTTAGACTTCTACATCCAGGCTCCTCTGGGGCAGCTGCTCCTGCACAGGGACAGCCCAAGCCTGTCCCCCCAGAACCCACAGACTCTCCAGCCTCCATCCCCTCCAGTGCCTGACCTTGAGGAGAGCACCTTGGACTCTCTGTGTGGAGACAGCACCACGTCTAATGAAAATCCATACTGAGAGGGTATGCAAAGATCAGACCTGATTAATTCTTTCCAGAGGTACCTTCACAATGTCAACATTGATCTGCCTCCTAGACACACAGTTTTCTCTTGGCTGACAACCATGTGCCAGTCAGAGCTCTGCTGTACTGTAAATTTAAACAGATATGGAGATAGGATCATTAAAATACCCTGAGAATACACAGCAAGTCATTGTTTTGCTGCTTGTGCTGAGAAAAATCTCACGGTAGCGCTGAAGAAGTAAACGCTCTGGGCCACTCTTATGGCAAGGAGGTTAATCCTGCAATGAAATGGGATGAAATGCCTGAGGATAGGAACCAGGACGTGGGTGTCTTGTGCTGCCTGTGCTCAGAAGTTGCTGCTTTAGAAAGGACAGACGCATTTTATTTCCAGCCATAGCCAGCCTGGTCTCTACAAGTGGTCCCTCCCTCCCAGAGTTCCTGCGTTTCAGGCTGTCCTCGGATGTTTTTCCATTAGAGATAGTTTAGGATAAATCACTTCATCTTGCCAGAAGGCAGCAAACTCCACCACCATCTGTCTTCCTGCATATGCAACAGGACCTTTTGGATTCAGACTGTATTTCCACAAGTCTGGAGTCCTGTAGATTCCCTGGCTTTTGATTCCTGCGACTGAGATATTCACATTGACTTCAGATGGACTTCACCTGAATCTGGGGAGGGGTTTAGCCCCAGATCCCATCAGCTCTTAATTTTCTAATTGAATTCAGGTGCAACCAATCTTTGCTAATGGATAGGTTATCTTTCATTATGAATACAGAAGACTGCACTCTGAGGAGGTCCAGTTGGCATCTCCAAGTAATGATGAGCTGGGTTTTATTAATTTTATTAATTTATTTTATTAATAATATGTCTAGTGTTATTGTCACTATTATTAATAAATTAATAATAATATTAATTACTGTTAATAAAGTACACAACTCAGAGCTATGTCATTTTGATGTCCTTTTTAAGGCCAGCTTCACCATTACTTAGATGTTTTCCTGTTTCTTTTTGTTCATCTTCTGTTTGGTTTAAATTTTAGTCAAATTAAACTACAGAATGTGAATAAATTTGAAAAAATAATGAGTTCCTAATTAAAAAAAAAGTTTAGAGAAGAGAAATAGAAAATAAATGCATAAAATCTTTTTTTCCTGGTGCCCAAACTTTGAAATCAAGGCTTGTAAATAATTACCACAAGACAAGGACAACACATGCACTGAAGATGTATTGATGGCTCTGCTGTCCTAAAGGTCACAAGCACACATGAAAGATCTCCTTGCCAGGGTGAGGTGCCCAAGAAAGATACATTGAGAATTACTCACCTTTCAAAGGAGTTGCAGACAAATGAGAACGGCCTTTCAAAGGGGCAGAGCTATTGCAACCAGATCCCTTCCCAAAAACGCCTCTAAAAGGCAAATTAAACCAGCAGTTCAGCAGCACCTTTGCCACCCATCACGCTGGCATTTCTAGAGAGAGGGAGGCTGAAAACAATCCATAAGGAGCTGTCTGTGCCGAGCTGGAGCCCTTCCCGTGTGCTGATCTATTCCGTCCCCTCCTCGTGCCTCACCTGTGCCTCCTGCATCCGCCAGCCAGGCATTAAACAACACCTGCACGTCCCTGAGCCTTCTGCTCTGACTCCCACAAACACCCAAAAACACATCAGAAAAGTACCTAACCTCTGCTTGAGAGAGGGAGAGGAAGAGTTATGAGAATAAGTTTGAAGGAAGAGAAAGGGAGAGAGAGAGAGAGCGATATTTTATTGCTCAAGGGAAAAAAAAAAAAAAAGAGATTATAATTGAACTGAAGAAAATTCTCCACATCACGGGTAATGATGCCTGGGTTACCTCTCTTTATCTGTGCAATAGAGATTAGCAGACGGGGTCATAAAGGGAAATTAAAGTCAAATATATTCAGGGCCAGCACTTGGTAAGTACTGATTTCCTACCATTTAGAAAAAGGAACATCAAATGAAGTGGTGCAGCATAAGGCAGCAGCCAGTGGAGAGAGCCACGCTGCCATAAACACGGAGCTGAGCAGGGCCAGCCCCCTCCCTGCCACTGGGGAGGGCTGGGGGAGGCAACGAGGGGATGCTGTCACACTCAACACCTGAATCCTTCCAAAACTGGGGTCTCAGGCAAGGCAGACATCAGGAGCAGCTCTGGAGATGTGAGATATTACCTCCCCACTGGGTTTTATTGCCTCTGCCCTGCTGATTCCCACTTTTCCCTGAAGGCTGGAGGAATGTAAAGCATCCTTGTGCTGTGACAACTTCCTAAGGACCTGGAGACTTCACCACAGTCCCTCTCCCTGCCCAGACCCCACACACCCGCCCTTCCTCCAGCAGCTTGCACTGAGCCCCTCTCAGGCACTGTCCCTTCTACTCTGCCAGGGAGGGGAGGGGACACCCCAGGCACACCCAGCAGAGACCCCCAGTCTGTGTTTGACACCCTCTGGGACCACCAGTTCTGCTCCTGCTCCGTGCTTCACCTTTGCAGTGGGGTGTTTCAGCGAGGGCAGAAAGGACAAAAGGTTTGGAGGACATTACCCTAAGGTTTTCCAACCTGACACCCCTTCAAGAGGCTGATTCTCTAAAATTGCTGGAAAAGAATAATCTCTGGGAATTAGGTTTCTGAAGGTATCTCAGAAACAGAGTAAATAAAACACTTAGGGGAAAAAAAATAAAGAAAACAATCTAAAGCAGGCATTGCTACAAATCACTTTGGATCTGTTGAAAGCTCTTTTCTGCTCCTTTTAGGAGTGACTGTGGCTTGTTACAAATATTTTTTCTTTGGCTTTCTTAAGTAACATTTACTGACCTTCACAAAAATATTGCAGCATTGCTGGCCAGTAAGATATTCAGAGAACATTCTGGAGGAAAGGCAATGTCTGTATTGAGGTATCTTTATTCTTTCCTTGAAGTGTCAAATTAAATCAGCGTTCACCTTCCCCCGGCCAGGTTGGGCAGCACATGAAGAAGAGGAAGAGGGTTTGGCTGTCAGAAGCCATCAGCTGGTGAGAGAGGTGGACAGCCCAGCCCAGCCTGTCCAGTGCCTGATACTTTGATGGTGAACTGGACCTTACATCTCCCCAGCAGTGCTCGGGGCAGCTGAGCACGGAGCTGCCTTGGCAGCTGATGGCAAAGGAGGATCTGCAGCCAGCAGCCTCATGCTTATTCCACAGAGTTGGGGCAGCCGTGTTCCTTGGGGAGTTCAGACTTTCTTTGTGGTGAAAAGAGCCTCATTAGCTTCAAGTGGGGCAAGGAAATTGGTCTTGCAAGAGAGGACTGGGATAACTGGAGGAACAAAGCCGGGGGTGTGGGATGGACAGAGATCAGAGAGAGAAAGGAGCCCATCTGCACTCATCACCACTCACCCCTTTCAAAAGAATGTGTTCCCAGCCATTCATCCCTTGACTCCCTCCCTCTCCCCCTCTCCATATTCCCTTACTTGATGCTGTTTGAAATCAAGCACTTGGTTTACCCTTCTCAAGCGGAGCTGATCTCTCCCAGCATGACTCTGACTGCAGCGGGAGGCACAGCGGGACGCTGGATATGGAAACCTGGCATTAGTATCACTTTCAGATGACAGCAGATCAGAGAGCTGGACCTAGGACTGAATTAATACGGGGCTAGGATTCACTTGGAGGGTTTGCTGCTGTCATACTCCTCTCAAGATGTGAGGGAGAATTAATGTGAGGGGCTGGGATTCTCTCTGTGTGCTGCAGTGGCTGCCTGACATCCTCAGGGAGCTGTGGGACCCAGGCTGCAGTGAGTACAGGGGATGGCTTTGCTCCAGAGCCAGCAGGTATCCCAGAGAGCAGGAGGGAGGGTCACTTAGCAAGGTCACAGGTCACTGATGACCTCTCTGATCCCAAATCCACCAGTGCAGGTGACTGAGGGTTGGTTTAACCTCAAATAAAGAAGCAGTGGGCAGGGGTCTTCTTGCTCAGGCATTTTCCTGAGGGATTCACACTCTCCACTGGGGACTGATACAAAAAGGAGTCTGGTGGAAAGCCATAGAAATGCCCCAGACCTACAATTAACCAGTCAGCCATGGAACAGGGCCCTCAGATCCACTGGGACATCTTTAAATGTCTTTGGATAAAGGGAATAGCTGAACACAACGGGCCCATAGTCCCTGACCCTCTGTACAGGCAGGGACAGAGCAGCCTTCTCCAAGGAGGCAGAATTGCAACCAAACTTCCCAGCTCTGGGTACCAGAAATTGGCTTCATGTGCAGGAGCTGCTGATTATCTAACAGCAGAACTTTATCCACAGACCCTCACCCCTGGAAAAAACAACAACAGCAACAAACAAACAAAGAAAGAAAAAAACCAACAAAACAAACAACAAACAACCAGTGTCTGCCGCCCTTAAACAACTTTTCTCACCCTCGAGATCACAGTGGAATCACACCTGAAGATTGCCTGGTTTTGTTTTCTGTGGCCCACAAAGCACCTTCCCTCTCTGGGGAACTCTTTTGCCCAACAGCAAGTTGGGCACATTCTCCAGAACTCATGTACTGGTGTCTTTGTAGGCAATAGAAAAGGGTGCAGAAAGGATGGAGAGAAAGATCTGTCACTGCAATAGAAAGTGACCCACATTTTGGGGAGGTTAATGGTTATTTCAATCAATACATCCCTGAGTCAGTGGCTCTGCAGGGCAGGAGGCAGAGGGAGGATTTGCTCCCTCTTTTCACTGGGAGAAAGAGGTTTGGAGCCTGGAGCATAAACACAGCTGAGAATTCTGAAAATAGACAATATCCTTCAAATGCAGCCTAGGGATGGGATCAAATCACTGCATACACCAATTTCTCTGGAAGAGAAAACAACCCAGACCAAAACAGAGAGGAAGTAGGGCCTTGGAAGGCAAATAAAACAGAACAATGGGAAAGTGAGCACTGGAGGAAACAGCTCCAGATAATTACATTGTGCAAGCACCACGCTGGGGAGCAGCATATGCTGGAGGAGCCCTGGCTGGGGAGGCAGGATGAGCAGGCAGGAGGGTGGCCAGGCAAAAACTGGCCCCTTCAAAGCAGCACAGCCAGGCCAAGCTCAGCACAACCATGCCAGGGATGAAAATATCCCTGTGCTCCAAACTAAATCCCTTCCTTCCACTCCCAGCAGCACCTGGCAACAAGCAGCAGGAGAGGGGCTAAAGTTGTGACAGATCTTTCTGTCACAAATGTGGTGTGGCAAAGGTGGGTGTGCATCCCTGGGTGCCCCTGCCAGGAGCAGGGAGGGGGTGTAGCCCTGGTTCCAGGCCTGATGTTTTGGTTTTGTTGAAATTCTTTCTCAGGAAAAACTTGATAAACATGATGAATGTTTTTGTAACAATACTTATATTATTCATTCCTTCTGACAGGAGGGACTTCTTGATATCCCTTTGGTTTGACCAATGTGATTGAAAAGGTTTGCCTTTGTTTCACCAATCGAATTGGTCTGTGCAAAATAGTATATAAGGGAGACACAATCCCTAAATAAATAGTCATTTTTAGCCTTCTGATTCTCAAAGTCTGTGTCATTTGTGGTCTAAAACAGCAACAAGGGGGCTCAGCTCTGCACAGGCACTCAGGGGATGGGAAATGGCACAGAACTGTGGAGCTGGGATCAGAGCTCTGTGCTCAGCTCAGCCAGCTCTGAGCACAGCAGCTCTGCCAGTAGCTTTTGAGGTGTTCAGGTTGTGACTTCCCAAGGAAACAGGTGGACAGTTAGGAGTCAGTCCTCTGTGGGAGAGCTGGAAACAGTTTGTTGAGTCAGAAAGTGTTGCTGAGGCTGTGCTGGCAGTGGGCTCAGTTTGGGGGGCAAGGCTGGGTCAGGCCAGTGCTCTGCTGGTGGCCAGGTTTGTGTTGCTGTCTGGAGCAGCCTGACAAATGCTTTTGTGCCTTTTTGTCTGACAGCTCTGCACATTTGATATTTAAATTTTTAATTTAAACAAGATTTTTAACCATTTTTTGTTTTTTAATGGAAACATCTTGACTTCGTTCTCTAAAGATAACAAAGCATTTTTTTTTTTGAGAAATTCCATCTTCTGTCCTGAAACATTCCACTTATATTTCAGTTTCCTTTGTGGAGGGAGTTATATACAAGGACCAACTATAGATTTGTAGCTTTAGGGTCGAAATTCTGCTAAGCTGTGAAACCAGCACTATAAAGCCACCCTGGACGTGCCCATGAGAAGCAGGACTTTGCTGAATTGGAGCTGCCCTCACCCCAAGAAATTCCTCCTCTCCCCTCCCTGTGAAGAGACTGGCACAGGAACGGGGTGTGCCTATAAATCTGTCACCCCGTGGTTTTCCACCTGGAATGTGTGAATCCTTGGAGGCCCTGCATTATTTTGCTGATGGATCCATGAGTGGTAAGTACAGAGACCAAGTCTGTTGTGCCAGAGCTCACATCTGCCACACAGGCTCTACGCCTCCCTTGGGGGAAGAATTAGGGAGCCAACCAACTGCAGGATGTGCAAACCAGTGCTGCAGGAGGGCTGGGTGTCTTCACCCTTTGTGCAGTATCGATGTAATGAACCCAAAAGGGCACAGATGCACTTTAAATACCCGTGTTTACTAACTCAGCTCAAAACACCCAACTCATCTACAGAGATTCACCTGCTCTGGCTGCCTGTGATGGATTTTCAGGAGCGCAGAAAGCAAGTCCCACTAAAGGGCTTGAAAAGTGCTCTGAGAAATACTGCATTAGCAGCAAAAGCTGTCCCCAGAAAGACATTAGTGATCCACGGGGCAGAGCATGAAGTTGGGACATTTTGTCAGGTTTTCTGAGAAGGCAAATGCCTCACCATGCATGTTTTCCCAGCCTCCCTCACCCTGGCTCATCCTCCCTGGCCCCAAAGTGAGGAAAATGTCATTTGTGCAGGACACTTCAGTGACTCTGCCATCAATCCCTGGCAGTTTCATTTCAATATCGACCAGCTCTGTGATGATAATTGATGAGAGATGCAAGTGATGGAAGAATGAAGAGAGCAGTGCTGAGCAGCTCTTCCAGCCCAGATGGCAGGAAGGCCCTTGCTGTGTCTCATCCCCATCCCATTTGCTGTTCCAGAAGGCAAAAAAAAAACCCCAAACTTTTATTTCCCTTGTTTTTTGGGGGATTTTTTTGTTTGTTTTATTGGGGTATTTTCCCCCTAAGAAAAGGCCACTGCAATTTTCCAAATTCCAATTTACAATCAGCATATTCTGAGGGTTTGAGTTGAAAAGCCTTTCCTAGAGAGGGAATAAAGCAAAGCAAGGAAGGGCAGAGGGAACAAGGTGGGGTGAATTGACAATACAAAACCTGAACAGCTGAGCTTAAAGCTTGGAGGGATTTTGTCCAGTTTTTAAATACAAATCTCTCCCCCAGACACCCTGCTGCTGAGGGCAATCTGGAAAGCACAAAGAGACAACAGGTCAAGAGTTAAACTCCCCAGCTCAAAAAGCAACAGGGTACATGATCCAAAGGTTGCACTGAGACATCCAGGAGGAATAAATTTCCCTGAAAAGCCGCCTTGATTAGGAGAAATAAAACAGAGCCTGCAGTAACCCAGCCACTGCTTCCAGCACTGAGTCTCCTCGCTCCATTCCAACATCCCAGCCAGCATGGACATGTTGGTTTACATTCCTAATGCTGCTCCTCTCCAGCTGCTCAGGATGGACTTTGGATATGCCCATCCCAAGAAACACTGCACCCGACTTCTTTTTGTTGTGTCATCCACACTGAAGGAAAAAAAACAACTTGGGAGCACTTGGTATCATTTCCCCCTTGGCTGGGAGAAGCAGGGATGACACCTGGAGAAGTGCCCAGGCCGTGGTGCTGCAGGCAGTGTCAGCAGCTCTGCTCCTCAGGGCTCAGCCCTGGAAGGAGCTGCTCTGCTACTCTGTGCTGCTGAGGCCACTCTCAGGGGACCCTTAGGAATGAGGGACCTTAGAACCCAAACCCCAGAGGGAGCTCCCCTTGATGCCTTCTTTTGGGGTTACCTAAAAACCGGTAGCCAGAGGCCAGACAAAACTAAGATAGTAAAAAGCAGGGATATTTATGGAAGGGCCTTCAGGTACATTTGGGCAGACAAAGCCCCCCAAGGGCTACATCCAAAATGGACAAAGGGTCACAGGGTTTCACACTTTTATAAGTTTGGTCCATTTGCAGATTGGGTTAAATCTTCCAGTTACAGCTCCAGGTAATGAAGTCATTGAGCCCAAGTTTGCTGCCCCAACTCACTTTTGTTTCCATCTCTCAGGGCCTGAGGCAGTGAGGTGTCCTTGATTCCCAGGCCTGGAGAGGAAATGTTGTGTCTGCCCCAAATGGGGAAGCAGCAGCTCACACTGTGAGTGGAGGTTGGAGTTACACACTAAATAAAGTATTGCAGCATTACAAAGATATGAAAAGTATACAAGCTAAGATCCTAAGGCATCACCCTCAGAGCTCAAAGTCACTCCAGGCGTGGGTGAACAAGCAAATGGTGAGGGTTTATATAGTTACACACATATGCACACCTTGAGCTCCTCGAGGCTGCTCTCAGAAATAGCTCTGAAATGTCTCATAAATAGGAGCAGAGTAATTGCAATGTATATTCTAATAACTGCAGCTATAATAACACCCCCTCCTCTCCACTTTCCTCTTTAGGGGTGATCTGCCAAAATGAGAAACAAAATTACTGTGTCTGTTCAGCAAATTCTTACTGACAAAATCTTTAAGAGTTGACAAGAGTAATACACTGAAAATTAGTTTACAAGTGTTTCAAGTTTCAAAAAATCAATCAAAATCAAATTAAGTTCTGAAGACGCTGTCTGTAACATTTAAGGAAAATAGAGATCAGCTGCAGCAACGTGAGATGAGGGGCACAACTTCTGAGCAGGAGGCTTGGATCTGCTCTGCCCCCTCTTCTGGCTCAGGGTGGAGAGCCACAGCAGTCAGGAGGGTTTGCTGATGCTCTGGGTAATCTGATGAGTGTGGGGACTAACAAGAAGAAACCCAGCCTAAATAATCCACAACAGAGTCCTCAGTGTGGCACTTCCCCATCCTAAATCTGTTTTAACCAGTGAGTCATAAATTGGGGGTTACAGACACAGAGATGTGAGATTCTCTCCTGCTTCCCAATCTTTCCTTACATTCTTGCATTTCTTACATATATTCCCAACGACAGATAGAGAAAAAAATAAATTAAAGCTCATAAAAATCGTTATCAAGGAGGAAAATCAGTTTATGAAGCAGATCTGTTGCAGAAGCTGGCAGAACCAAGCCTGGGCTAACCTGAAGCAGGGCAAGGGCAGAGTTCAAGTCCATTTAGCATTGAAACTTCTTCATGTTTCCTTCTTGGCTGTGTGATCTCAAATAACTGAACCCTGTGCTGGCCTTGGTGTCACAGAAGAAGCCTGGGACTCAATGTCTTCTTGAGAATATGTGAAAAAAAATACGATGTGAGAGCCTGTGGTGTTCCTGAGCGAGCAGAGCCTTTCTGGGGAAGCAGGAGCAGGGCTTGCTCGGAGGTGTTGTCTTTTTTGCCCTTCATCCATATGGTACCCTGACCCCATCCGGGCCCAGCAGATCCAGGAGCTGGTGACCTACAAATCCTCAGCCATCTGCTTTGCAAATTCAGCCTCCACCCAGCTTTCTTGCCTTGCTGTTTCAGCACTCACTCCGAGTGAATGGGCTTGCTTTAGGTTTCCAATTATGTCTTACTTAATTATATTCCTCCTTGGGGTCCTAGAGGCCCTGGAAATTTTCCCCCACTCTGTCTTTTCCCATAACTGTGAGTCAACAGTTCAATTATAGTCTCTTTATACAGGCATGAGAATTTGTTTCTCGGGCAAAGTTCCTTGATAAGATGATATGCTACATAAATGTCTCTAGCAAAACACATTTCACAGTGAATTTATCTCTGCACAACTTCCCCGCCTTATAGCACCTTATCATTCCAAGACGTCTCAAGGCACTTTCCAAAAGGTGTGCAATAATAATACTTCACAGTTAGACACAGCCTTTCATGGGAATGTCTCAGGGCTGTGTGCAGGGAAGCACTCAGAGGCCAGGGATGTGGGAGAGAGCTGCCCAAAGGAGCAAGGGACCTGCAGGCTTTGTGCTGGAGCCCAGGACAAAGGAGGCCTCTCCTTTGCCCCTAAAGTTCTCACAAGTTCCACCAGTGCTGGGAACCAGCCAGGCTGTGGAGAGGAAATGCATCCTTGTCCTGTGGCCATGGGATGGGGACTCAGCTCCCTGCCTACCCCACTTATCCTACACCCAACACGTGTGTGTTATGCAAGGGGTAAAAACCTCCAGAGCTGCAACTGGAGAAGCTTTGTGGTATGCTTTGTGCCTATTCCTGAAATGAAGACAGCTGTGCTCTGCCAAGGATCCTGGCCTGGAGCAGAGCTGAGTAAAGACCCTGTTTTCTCTGGGGGACAGGGCTCTGGGGAGCGCTGCTGGGATTTCCCAGCAGAGCAATTCAGATCCAATTCCTGGCACGGGGCATTCCCTTCCCCACCACATCCCCCACCTTGTGCTGAGCTGTCTCCCATCATCCTGGTGTCCTTGGCTCCAGCCCTGCCTGTCACCTTCCTCCTCATTCCATCACATTCAGCAACCTCTCCTGTCCCTCCTCCCTCCCAGCCCAGCTTATATCATCAAAAAATCACTTTGGCACCTTCCCTGTCAGCAAGCGGCTGTTTATCTGCTATATCATTGAAAAGATCTCCAAAGCCAGGCTTGGAAAACAGCCCTTTTTTTATTTGATGCAGGATCATCTGAAAGGAGGATGAGAAGCAGTGAGAATATGTTTTCCTTGTACAGATCAATATGAGTTTAACCTTCCCCCACAGCAGGGCCTGCCTGCCCACCTCCTTAGCTCACGTGTTTCTCCCTCCTTCCCTCTTTGCTCCCCCTTCCTGCATCCCAGTGTTCCCAGCACTCCTGGCACATGGACCTCTTGGTCCTCTGTGCACCAGGGCAGCATTTCTGCCTTGCCAGAGCAGGTCCTTTTGGTGCAGGGAAGGGTTTCCTTGTCAGCCAGCTCACAGCCTCAGTCACCCTGCTGATTTCTGATCCTTTTGGTCTCCTCCTTGCTCCCCTTCCTTACAGCTCCCGTGCTGTACCCCACACAGAACTCCTCTTCCAGCTGTTGGGAGTCACTAAATGAATTTCCCATCTCTCCCCTTTCTTCTCCCCCTCTGGGGAAGAAACAATCGTGTCCTTCTCTCATGCCCCCTTCACCTCTGCCAGTGGCAGATTTACTCCTGCTTGGCTTCCTGGCAGCTGCTGCAGCTGCAGCCCTGAGCAGGGTGTCTGGCATCTTCCTGTGCCATTCTCACTGTGCTGCATTCCCAGGGGGAACAGAAATAGGGAGAGGGGTGCTTTGGGTCCTGTGGTGCAGCTCTGAAGGCCCAGGGGCAACTTATGAGCCACCTTGGTAATGGATCAATATTATCATTTTATACACAGGGAAACTGAGGAACATTTTGATGGGAGCACACACCCGTGGTGGCACCAGCACGAGGTCACCTCCCCCTGCCTCACAGGTACAGATGTCTTTGCTAACAAGGGAGAAAGTCTGAGGCAGGGTGAGCACGAGGATGGTCCACGCTGCTCTCACCTGGCAGGTACACACCAACCACCACTCACCAGGCTTAGCCAGCCACAGGAACCAGGGCCAAATTCACTTTTAAAGGAAAAAAGGGAAAAGCCTGTGTCCTTTCTCAGCTCAAAATGCAGCAGCAAACCCCATCCTGCTATTCATACCCAGGCAGAGAAGCACTCCTCTCTTCTCAGGAGCTGGGAGGGGAGCAGCCAGGTTGTTACTATAATAGCAGGAAAGACACCCACCACTGTGCTAAATGATATATTTATATGTGCCACGTAACAAGAGACTGTTCCTGTTCCCAAAGCACTGAGAGCCTGAGGGAGAAACGCCAGCACCTTCTCCAAGGTCACAGGGATGGCATCCTGCTTTCACACAGCACAGGGAAAGATTCACTCCCTGCTCACCTCCTTCTTCAGCAGGAATGTGCTTAGCTGGGCTCTGAACCCCTCGGTCCAGACTCAGGGGGTGACATTTATTCGGACAGACAGACAGACAGGGAGAGTGACCAATCCACAATCCTGGTCCTTCATCCCCCGCCCAGGGCCCTCTTCCAGCAAGACAGGAGCTGGAAAAGCATTCCTGCAAAGCTAAGGAACAAGAGGGATGCCAAGACCCAACGGGTGGTTTAAAGTCTCTCACACACACACAAAAGAAATTAAAAATACAAGAACTAGAGCTGATGTGTTCTGTCCCCACCAGCCAAACCCAGGTGCTGTCAGAGATTAGGTGCTTTTGCAGATAAAGGCAGGTAATGGGGTGTGTCTAGATAAGGACAAATCAAGGAGAATAAAGGGAGTGGGGGAAAAGGCAGAGATGAAAGGCCAGAGAGCAGAAGGGGCAGCAGCAGATCAGCCTGACACATCCATGGCTGGGGCTGTGCAGAACCAGGGCTGGGGAGCCAGGAGCTGAGCAGAGGCACAGGGACATGTCCTGTCCCCACAGCACTCCTGTGCTTCCCACCCGTGCTGCTCCAGCGTGAGGCACTCACAGCACTCCCAGCAAAGTCAGGATTGCTGCTGTCCTGCTCAGCAATGTGAACAAGAGTCTCTGGTCCTGGTGCCCCTTCCCAGGTGGCCCAGCATGAGGCCGCACCGGAACTGCTTCAAACAAGTGACAAAAGCATCCAGGGAGGCCTGGCCTGGGGGATATTTCTGTCCTGACCACCAAGAAACAGCCATCAGCCAGTGCTGGTGAGCACTGACTGCAGCAGTTCCACCCAGGATGACCCTGGCAGTCAAACATGATCTAAGGAGTGTCCTGCCCTCCTCCATCCCTGCTCTTCCCTTGCTCTTCCGGGCCCCTCTCGTCCTGCACAGAGCAAACTCGGCTCCTGTGCCCTGTGAAACAGCCCCAAGCCTCAGAAGCAGCTGGAACCCCTCAGGGAATTTGCTGTACAGCAGGAACAGGGGCAGTGGTAAAGCTGCAGGGTCTCTGTCCCTCGGAGGGACCTCATCCCTTCGTGTGGGATTGTCTGTGGAAAGCCATAATGGAACATTTGGGACACCATCCCCTGTTCCCCTGTTCCTCTGTGGTGTTGTGTCCCCCCTCCATCCCATCCTGCACCAATGGGGCTCTGCAGGAATGGGCTGAACTTTGCTTTCCTCTGCAGAGCACCTTGATGCTCTTACTTGGTTAAAATCCACATTACATCTAGAGGCTTGGAAAAGGCTCAGCCTGCCATTGCTGTGCAAACCCTGCCTCCCCAGGTCAGGAAAGGACAGGGACACTTGGCTGCTCCCAAGGGATTACCTTACTTCACTTTCTTACCACTTCACAGAGTCTGGGATTTTGTGTTCCAAAATCTGCTGCTGTAACTGTTTTGTACTGGAGGTTGTGTTTTCCTGCTGTATCTTGGTACCACTTTTTGAGTGCTGCTGAAGGGTTTGCTTTCCCACACATATGTAGATAGCAGCCACACAGATATAAAAACCTGGATGTTTTCAGCCTCCAAGAACACTCATCTCAACCACCCACCTGCCCAAGGACATGGATCCCCACGTGAACTCCAAATAAAAATGGGTGAGTGGGAAAGAAAGAGCAAAGCTGCAGCATCATCCTCCCTGCTCCTCCCTCCTCCAGGGCTCTGCTGAGCCTCCAGTGCCGTGGGGTAATCCAGGAATTCTGTTCACTGTGTGCTACAGGTCTGTGAGAAATGGGCTCTCAGAGCCTCACTGAATGTGATGCACCAGCTCTGGCCACTCATTTGCTGCAGTTAATTATTCTTGGGAGGGAAAGGGGCATGTTCAGATTGTTTTTCTCTCTCAAATCCCTGCCATCTCGATGGGATGCAGGAACTCAGCTGCACCCCACAGGCAGGGGAATAAACCCCAGGCCTTCAGCCCAGCAAAGGGAATGGCCCCAAGGGGAGACAACTTCTTAAATCCCCTGGCTGCTGGCTCCTCTTCCTTGGCAGCTATCACTTAATTCACCTCAATTTTTGTCCTGCAACAGATTTCCTTTAAATCCCCATTGAAGGATTCAGCAGTGAGCTTAAACTGTTGGTGATTGGATTGAAAAACTTCAGTGAGATGCAGAGACACCATCCCTGCCTTGGCTTCTGTGGGAGCTGGGGGGGCCCAGCACATTGTGCTGCTTCCCCTGCATGATGCAGGGTCAGGCTGTGAGCCCTGGCACTGCATTCCCCCCCAGCATCCCCCCCTGCTCACAGCCACTGCTGCTGGGGAGTGTGGTTTGTACCAAATAGAGAAATATCCACCTCCTCCAATGATTTATCTACTCTTTGAGCAGCCTGATAACTCCCAAATCTACTATTCCTTCTCACAGATGTGGAGTCCTCCTCACTTACCAGCCTTCTTGTTGACAACTTAATATTAGGGGCTCTGAATAAGATATTGAAAACCTGGAAAGGTCCTGAAAACCTGGATTCTCCCAGCAAGCTGTACACTGTGCTGGAAGCCTCAGTGAAGAAAACTGCTTTCAGAGGAGGCTCAAAACACAGTCCTGGCCATTCCTGGCAAATAAATCTTCCTTTGTGCTTTGTGAGAAGCTGATCCTGATGTCTGTGCCCAGTAAAGTTTCTAAGTTTCTTTACAGCTTATTTGGTGGCAAGGAGGGTCCAGTAATTTGAATTTAAAGGGTGCTTTGCACAAATTGTTCTTTGTTTCCCCGCCACAGCCTAGAAGTGATAGCCTTCAGATGAACTCGGGCATGACATAAAATGGGAAATTATCCCTGCACCTGTCCCAGAGGACTCAGAGATTTCCAGGGGCACAGAGAGGGGAGGGTAGTGGTCACTAGCAGAATAAATGAGAAAATCTATAGGGCAGTGAATGGAGCAGAGCTACAGTGACAAATGTGACGTGTGGCTCCTGCCACAGCCCCAGCCCTGCAGAGGGATGTGAGGGCAGCAGGTTTTGTGTGAGTGTGACCCCAAAGCACATCCACAGTGAACCTGCCTCGTCCCTCCTTTCAGCAGTGAAACCCCCGTGCTCTGAGCTGTCTGTGCTCTGGTCCAGCTCCTCCTCTTTTCTGTCCACCCCTTGTCGTGCCCTGGAGAAACCCACACCTCACAGTGATCCTGGTCCTTGCTCCACAGCTGGAGTTGTGAGAAAAAGGCAGGGGGAGGGGAAAAAGTGCTCAAGGACAATCATTAACCATCCCAAACCTACCGAGGTCTGCACATCATTCCAGCCCCACCTGGGCCCACACACAGCTGGAGCCAGGGGCCCATTTTCAAATTCCTTTCACTCTTCCCATGTTCAGACTCTTCTCTCTAGCTGGGAAAGACAGAGACCATGGGCTCGTGCAGCACTTGACAGGAGACCCAGGTTATTGATTCACAGCTCTACCTCCCTGAACTTTTCTGGAGGAAAACAGGGCTGCTTTGCATAAGGCAGGCATATGCTGCAGCTTTGGCACGAGGAGAGCCGCTTGGCATTTCCTTGCCAGACTTTTCCCACCCTCCTCTGATGCCATCTGCCTCCCTGAAACACTGAAACTCCCATCTGTCAATTTTGCTGTAAACACACAATTATCCAGGCTGCTGGGGGGGAAAAGTGGCACAGCCAAATCTCGGCCAGTCACGGAGAGGGACAAGCTGGGAAGAGTGTCCCTCTCACTGTCCCACTGGGCAGCGTGGTGCAGGGAGCCATGCCTGACGTTTTCCTCCTTCCTTCTCCCAGTGGCACAGGAGCTGTGGGTGCCACCAATCCCTCTGCCCATGCCCTGGGCCTCTCAGAGCACGGGGGGCAAACTCAGAGCTCAGGCAGGAGCTGGTGGGGAGCTCCATCTGTTCCCAGCACCCAGGTCATGGCATCCAGGTCATGTTGCTGCCATTTGCTTCCCTTTGTGCCGTGTCACGGCAGTGAGGACAAACCTGCATGTGGCCAGCCTTGCCCAGATCCCTGCAAACATCCCAGGGACAGCATCCACCTGAGAGCAAGGTCAGCACCAGGGAGCAGCCTTCCCTTGCCAGCAGCATCTCTTGAGACAGCAGCATCTCCTGTCTCCCACCTCTGGGTTTCGTTGCAGCAATGCACAGATCTGGTGAGCTCAGATACCAGAACTGCATGAGGGTTTTTTTCCTTAGTTCTCCCTGGAAATCTCCCTATTTCTGCCTGGTGGCAGCTTTCTCTGGCCACAGCAGACAGCAAAGTGCTGACAGCAGCCTGTGATGTGATCTGAGTCCTGCCAGCCCAGCTATCAGCAGTCATAAAATCTCCTCATCAGTGCTGTGAGGTGCCTTCAACCCTTGCAGGGGCAGCAAAGCCAGAATGTCCCAAGTGGAGTCAATCTGCAGGGTGAGCAAACAGAGGGGAAGAGAGGAGGCTGCAGACAGCCGTGGGCTGGGGGATGTTTTGGGGTCTGGGAGGTGATTACACTTTGTTTTATTAAATCTTGGTCCCTGTGTGGTGTCTCCAGCCCAGCCACCAGCTCCACCACCTGTTTCCTTGAGCTGGGCAGAGGGAGGGGCCGTGGGGCTGTGGAGGAGCTGGCAGATGGCAGCGTGCTCCCAGAGATAACAGGGGCTAGTTCAGAGGTTACTATTGGGTTTCTGCTCGCCTTTCATATTCCATGTGGATCCAAATGAGAACATGTGCCTCAACACACACAGAGCATCCTCTCCCCAGGCCCTCTGCCCGTCCCCACGCCGGCCCTGGCACGTCCTCACCCTGACACCCCGGGTCCCCGAGGTGTTCACCACCCCCTCCCCAGCCAGGGAGAGAGGGAGAGCAGGGGAACAGCAGGGAGGTGAGAGCAGAAGCAATTAATGATCTCCTCACCCAGGGCAGAGCCTCAGGGCAGCAACCAGCCCTGCTGTGCACGCGAGATGCTGCACCACAGGTAAGGGAGGTGGCAGCAAGGCCACCTCAAAGGTGAAGGCAGGGGGAGGGGGACAGAGTGTCCAGGGGGACAGAGGGGGACAGATTGGTGGGTTCTGGCTTCAGGCAGAGCCAGAGGAGCCCCACATCTCCCTTTGGTGGCTGCCCCGCTGCTCTCATCTTCCTGCTGTGGTTGGAAAAGGCCTCAAAGGGCAACCTTTAGGGATGATGGCAGAGCTGCAGAGTGGGATCCAGCCACGGCACACCTGGGCAAAGTGCACAGAACCACGGGGGGCTGCAGTGGTTTGGGCTGGAAGGGACCTTCAAATGCATCCAGTCCAACCCTCTGCCAAGGGACCTCGCACTAGACCAGGCTGGTTAAATGTCACTCAGATGGACCCTGTCCTTTCCAGTGTCCATCCCCAACCTCCACCTCTGGCACAGGGCTACCTTGAGGAAAATAAACTCAGCATCTTTAAAATGTGCCCTGAGACTGGCTTGAACCTTTGGCTGGAGGGGAAGGCTCACACCCGAGGAGGACAACTGCTACCCCAGCAGAGGTCAGGGCAGAACATCACCCTTTTTCAGCAGCCCCTCACTCCGGGGGGTGCCTCATGCACATTTGGTGCTGCCATGCATCTCCCAGGCAGAGGCAGGGAGAGATATTCAGGAATAGAAAGCAGGAAGTGCGCACAAAATCTTGGAAGGGGGAGGAGGATGGAAGTTAACCGAGAAAAACACAACGCTCTTTGAAAAGGAAAAGTAAGGGGAAAAAAAACCCCAAAAAACACAACTCTTTTTCAAAGCATTTTGCAAATATTGCTTTTCCTCCCCTCCCTCATTTTCTGACAAGCTGCAATCAGCATTCAATATTGTCACTCAGTGCCCGATTTCAGAGGGGATAGGTATCCACGGAGCTCTTTAAATGAAATAAATAAATACATCTGGCCACGTATGGCAGGGGCTTAGCTGGGAGCTCAGCTCTTCTGAAAATCTGGTCAATCACGGTGACATTGATTCAGGACAATTACTCCTGATTTACACGGGTGTAAATGAATAGAATGGCATTAAACTGCTGACTGGGGAGTCCATACTCAGGCAGAGCTCATCAGAAAGCTGAGTTCCCATTCTGTAAAAGATTGAGATCAGCTTCCCCATCCAAATCAGGACAAAAATGGTCTATTTTTCTTAAAATGGAACAGAAAGAGGGGGAACAAACCTCACTTGGGTTCAATAAAAACTTTGGGTTTGAATGCCTGGCATTTGTCATTTTGACTCTTTAAAAAGTTATTCATATCTAACAAAAGTAGGGAAGCCAACTTTTCCTGGTATCATAATGCAGTTCTTGGCTTTGAGTTTTCCTTTTGCCCAACTGAAAATTAATTGGGACTAGGGAGGACAGAAATCTAAGGTTTTTTAGCAAACAATCAAACCTGTCCTCCGCCTCTTTCCCCCTCCTGCAATTCCCGCTGTCACACTGTCAGTGAGGTTTCCAAGCTCATTCCCACACCAGCCAGGTGCAATCCCTGCCCTGCATCACCACCCTGGCATCAGCAGGCAGCTTTGAAAATGCACTCGAGGCTGTGTGAGGAGAAGGAGAAATGCCAGGAACCTTTAAAAGTCATTTTTTTGGGGATAAAGGGTCTTCTCAATGTAGGAGCTGCAGGCAGAGGGGCAGAGAGGACAGCCACGGAGGAGGGAAGGATCCCTGTCACAGTGGCATCCTGGCATATTTTTAACCAGGATTAGTTTGTGGGGAAGGAGAGGAGGGGAAGAGGCTGAAGCTCTTAGAGAGCCCCCCCTTCCACCCAAGTTTTTAAAGCACTTTGTGCCTGGATATGTGCTCCGGACATAAATCACTGTAGCTCAGGATAAATGGGAGCCCGTAAGTGCCACGAACACTAATGACAACATTCATCAAACCCTGAGCCTCTCCATATTGCACCAGTCTCCGGGATGCCTACGGACATATGGACCCAGCTCGCTCCAGCAGCCCCTGCTCCCCCTGCACTCCCTGGCAGCAGAGCCTCAGCCTCCCCACAGCCAGCTCACAGCAAAGCAGCAGAGACCACCACGCAGTCCTGGGCTGCTCCTCAAAAATAAAAAGTACAGGGACAACTCCCCTTGGAGCCCCATCTCACAGTGTTTTGCCACCCCAGCGGGCCTGAGCCAGCAGCACTCCAGATTCCACAAGAACAGGTCCTGACCATGCACCAAAAAACCCAACCCTCCATCAAAAGCAACACGGGATATTCCCTGGAGCAGCCAGGTTATGGAGACTCCATGGGAAAGCAGGGCACACTCACTGCAGTCCTGCAGGGCATCAGCTGCACTTTGCTGGGCAAAGCCCTGAGGAGGGGGTTTGAGCAGACCAGAGCTGCTCCACAGCAACACCGCGCTGGTACTGGGGGGCCTGGTGGGAATTGAATCCCAAATTTATCCTCTCAGTGCTTTAGTGCCTTCCACGAGACAGAGCAATCCAGAAAAATAGTTTTCATAAGTCTGTAGCAGCACTGGGGCTCTGAGGGGATGTGGGGACTCCTGTAGATCCAACCAGGACAACCACAGAAGCAGTGAGCTGAGAAAAGAAAGGGCAAAAAGGGGGTGTCTGCAAAGGCATGGGGAAAGGGAGGGCCTGGCATGGGGAGAGGGAAATTCTTGCAGGTAAAATCCTTTTGATGGTCCTTGTGTAACAAGTCTGAAGGAAAAGGAAAAGTGAAGTTCCTGGGCCCGACACTTCACGGCACAGCCTCAGTCATCAAATAGGTCAGCCAGTAATTAATTCTATTTATTGAGAGATGTGTTAAACTGAAATTTCTCTGCAGACATGTGTCAGGTTCAAGAGTAAATGTTCTCAAAGGGGAATTGCTGCTCATAACTCAGAAGGACCAGAAATGTTTTAGGATAAGGGAAGCCAGGTGATATCCATTGCAGGATTCACAGCAGGAACCTAAACTGGGTCTCTTTCATACTCCCAACTGAGCTGATTTCTTGCTAGACCAAACTCTTTCCCTCTGAAAAATCTCAAGGAACAAGTTCTTATTTCAGCCCTGGGTTAAAAAAAAAAAAAAAATAGAGGGAA
>VYXD01011348.1:201709-222709 GCA_013397195.1 Hylia prasina | reverse complement strand
CCGCATCCCTGAGCCGCATCCCCGCATCCCCGCGCCGCCCGTCTCCCGTGGAGCTGCGACGCCACCTGCCGCGCACGGGGCTCTCCGGAGTGCTGCTCCCAAGGCCACCAAAGTCCGGCCAGGAAACGCCCAAACCCCGCCACGAGCCCGATTTCAGGCAGTGCCGGGAGGGGATTGTGAAGCTGTAGCGGTGGGAGGCAGCCAGCCTGCTCCTGGGACAACCAGAAAGTATGATTTTATATACATAGACATGATTTCTATATCTATCCATCCATCGATGTACACATATGTACATGTATATATATGTACGTGTATATATATGTGTGTTTTGTGTATGTATAAATGTATAAATACGTGTATATCTATATGTATATTTTTTTAATGGATCTGAAAGATTTCCTTTAAATCCTCAAGGAAATCCACTGCAGGAAGAGCAGATGGAGATAGGAGGGAGGGCTGATCCTAATTCAGTGCATCCCAAAAGGCAACGGGCACTGAGCCTTCACTGAGGTGTGGGGAAACTCCCTTTGTGCAGCTCTCCCTTTCTCTCTGTGCCAACCCCATGTCCCCACACAGTGACAATGCCCACTGCTCTTTGTGGGGTCGTCCCAGCAGTGTCTGGGGAGCCCTGCAAGGAGAACCAGAGGAATGGTGTCCATGCAAATGTTTTACTTTGCATGGAAAAACAATGATTTTTTTTTAATGGAAGTGTTTTTCCCTGTGATTTCTGTGTATTTTCTAGGCCAGTGTGGCTTGCACACTTCTCTAAACTTTACTGCTTGGCCCACAGCATCCCAGCACTGTCCTCTGCTTGTGCCCACATGGAAAATGAGGCACTGGGAGGCTGGCAAGGGAAAACCAGGGAAGCAGGACACGTGTCTTGCCCACTTTATCCATTTTATTGTAACATAGGATACCACAGGCTCCCAGGAGAGAAATGCCAGGCAGCCTGAGTCCCCTTTGCCCCATGCACAGCAGATGTGGGCAGCAGGGTGTCAGAGGGAATTGGTTTTTAAGCCAAGTCCCAGGGGTAGCCAGGCTGGAGGCAGCAGCCAGGCAGGGCACAGGGAGCTGCTCAGCCTGTGCTGGGTCACAGCTGCAGTGGCCACAGTCAAACACACAGAGAGGGCAGGTGTGGAACAGGGTCCCTGAGCTTTCACAGCCACCAAGGGTCCCTCTGACAGGCACTGATTGAAGTGGTTTGGGGTCAGCATGTTGGAGTTGTGCTGCTGTTCAGGGAGGACTTGCTCTCCAGGGCTGGCAGAGAGCAGCAAAACAGAGAATTTGCATTGGGCCAGGGCTTTGCTGGGCAGCCACAGCAGAGTCCTGATCACAGGTACCAAGGAACTGCATGGGGATGGTCAGGGAATGAGGGGTTTTCACTGCCATCCGTGGGAGACACTTTGCAGGGTCAGGTCTTCAGGTGCACACAAATCCTGGGCATCCTGGCAATGCTGGAGAAGGAAAAGCCTGGAATGTATGGATGGTTTCACTGCATGGTGTCTGGAAGTTACTTAGCTCTCCTGTTTGATGGAGCATTGACAGCTCTGAGAGCCTGAGACCTCTGAACACAGAAGGCCTCTGCTCTTGGGGTGCTGCTGCTGTCAAGGGAGTCAGAAGAGTTGACTTAGTTTGCATGAAAAAAGTGATTTCAATCCCAAAGTTTGCTGGCAATTTCCTTGGGGAAAAAGGAGGAAGAAAAAAATCCCACTGCCTCCAGAACAACGTGCTGGAGGTATTTCTTTTGATACATCAAGCCATTCTATGCTTCATGATTCGTTTTGAAGGGGAAAACAACCTTAACCCAACCCACACAGCGACCTGCCCAGCTTCCTGCACAGCCTCTGCAAAACAGGATCATAAACACTTCTTTATCCAGTAGGCACGTTAGTGAGGCTTCATTAACTCCAAAGCTCAATTAAAGTCTCTAAAAGGCTTTGAGCTGCTTGACCGACAGGCTCTATGAAAATTAATTTAGTGCTTTTCTATCTGCTCAGCACCAGGACTGTAACAAGATGCTCTGTCCCCCCCCAAAATGGGTACAGAGAGGTGATGACCAAGGAGGGGATGCAGCAGGTGGCTTTCGTGAGGGCACGTGGTGGCCAGAGGGCACGGGCTGGGTGCAGGGAGGAGGAAAGAACTGATTTTTAAACACTGGGTAGCTGTCTTGCAGCTGGAGGCTGAACACAGCATGCTCATCTCTTCCCAGCTGCAGCGTTCTCCCGGCCTGGGAGCCTGATGAGACAGTTTGGAGTAGGAAGGGGGGGTTAATTGCACATTTTATTGCTGCTAAGAGTCCCCCTGAGCCACAGAGCTGCCTGCTGCACGGGCAGAGAGTCACGTCCGGGCTCTCGGCACGGGGACACTCAGATAAATGCCACCCCCGTGCCTCGGTGGCAGATTTACCAGGCTGTTTGCATCTCCAGCGTAAATCCAGGCACTTGGAGATAAACTCAGTCCACGGCAAGGAATTGTTTCAACAAAGCAGGGCCTGTCAGGAGCAGGGTTATGTTGACAGAGTGGCAGTCCCTGCCACGCCAGCTCTTGGCACCCCCCAGCTGGAGCCTTTATTTACAGAGCCCTCTGTGAGGAGCACGGCTCATCCGAGCATGCGGGGCTCCCTCCCAGAGGCAAGGAATTCACAGAAAATATGGGAGAGCAGCAGCATCCTCTTCCCAGACAGCCAGGAGGAGCAAAGAGTGCCTGTAGCCTTGGAAATCCTCAGAGTGTGGTCATTTCCTCAGTTTCCCCATCTATAGCTCAGCCTCAGAGTCCATGCAGAAATGGAGGGTCTGGTACCTTTGTGTGCAAGCAGAGTTTACCAGAGAAAAAGTGGAGGGAAATGAGGGAAAAGCCCTGAGAAAATTAAAAAGGAAATAGATGGGCCCTGGTGAGATGCTCTGCTCTGAATGCATGTAAAGCCCCATCTCTTCTCTCCTGCTCCCTGACAGTTCTGTCTGGAGGTTTGCATTCAGCACAGGCTCCTCAGCAACAAATACTGAGAGTTTTATGCAACAGAATAATTGTTTAGTGTTGAATAATTCTCTCCATTTGTACCCTTCAAGCCTCAGAGGGCGAGCAGAGCTGACACTCAGCTCAGTCAGAAAAGGAGGAAAGCTTTCGGGTATAGGGACAGCTGGGGGGAGCAGCAGGACCCCTCCCTCTGCCCCCTTTGCCCAGGTCCCCAGGCTGTCTGGCTTTGCCACAGGGGCACACGGGTTGCTCATGGTGCCCAGCAGGACCCTCATGTCCTTCTCTGCTTGTGCTGCTGCCTGGGGTGATTCCTCCCTAGGGAAAGGTTTATTCCTCTCCTATTTAGCCTTGGGATTGCTGCTGGCCCATTCCTCCAGGTCCCTCAGAGTGGTGCCACAGCCATCCAGTCCATCAAACACGGTTCCACATCTCCTGCATCCTCAGAGGTGCTCTCTGTGCCATCCTCCTGCTCTGTGGAGCAACGCTGACCCCAGGGCTGAGCTCTGTGTTCCCCAGCAGTCACTGTGTCCTCTCCATCACCTGTGTGAGCTCACACGTCCCCCCCCATCCCCTCACAGCCATCCCCACAGGCTCCACCTGGCCAATTTGCTGCACACCCTCCAGAGGCAGATTTTATTCTCCCCATTCCAGGGATAGGGGAGATTGGGACCAAAACTTTCCGACGATGTCAGTCACAACAAATAAGCAGGAGAGCTCCCACTGGGCTTGGAGTGGCTGCCTCAGAGAAGCAGGAGTGGACAAAGGTTGACACTAAATATCCCTCCTGGCAGAAATTCTGCACTTTCCCAGAGGCCAGCAGCATATTAGTTTCACAGGCAAGAAGTTTCTGCTGTAGCTCACAGCTTAAAAGAGCAGGCAGAGACAGCAGCTCTGGAGACTTCAGCACTGTCTTAATAGCAGACGCCGCAGTAAGGGAAATGTTATATTAAATCTCTATACTTATACGTGTAACAAAAGTGGTATCAGCAAAATCCTCCAGCATCAAAGCAAATCACTTACCTATTTTTAGCTGTGTGATTTAGTCACACACTCTGAGGAAATAAGGTCAGGTTCTTTGCGATGTCTCCCTTTCTCCCTGTCTCCTGCTATTTTTTTCCTGTCCTTATTAAAATTCTCCAGCCTGCAGCAGAGCTTTGCCAGATGGAGCCTTGGCGGAGCCATCACCATCTGTGGGGTCAAACTGTGGCCCTGTCCCAGCAGGAGCCTGTCCTGCTGTCACCGTGCCTGCCTGGGAGAGAACAGAGGCCAGGCAGTGCTGGGGTTTGCATCCCAGCACCTCCAGCGCCGCCAGGGGCTCTCCAGGCAGGTCCCCAGCACTGAAAGGGGGTCACTGCCAAATGTCACCCCTGATGCCACCAGGAGCTGGCCTGGGGTTGTCCAGCTGTGACACTGCTGCCTCTCCCTGCAGATTTCACTGCCAAACCGCTCAGTGCCTCAGTTTCCCCAAGCCCAGTGAGTCGCTTTGGTCTCTTCTCCAAAAACGGGCAGCTCCCAGCTGTAAGGAGAGAAAATTGAGTTTGGGCTCCTTTTAAATGTCATTAGAAGAGCAATTCCAGCAAATCAAATAATAAGGAAACCATTTCTTTAAATATTTCACTTCGCCAGACTTGTTTTCTAGAAATTATTCTGGCAGACCTTTTTTTATTTTTTTTTTAACTAAAAAAGAAGTTATAATTTTTGTATTTAGAGGAGTATTGGCAAAACTCCCATAAAGGAAACACTATTTTCTACCCATCTGTACAGCAGTTCAACATTATTAGGAGTAACAAACACGTAATGGAAGTTAATTTAAGAAATTAAAACTTATTTATCTATTTATTTACAGTGACATTTTATTCCTTCTGTTTTGATTTCAACAGGTCTAGTCGGGGAAGCAACAGTTCATTCTTCTCATGACACAGCTCAACTTTGAACTACTTGGCCAAGCACATAAAAACCTTTGTTTTTTCAGTTTGATAATTCATTATTATTCTAAGTGCTGCCCTAACTGCTGTCTAACACACTTTGATATTTTTCCTGTTGAGCACTGACCATGATGTATGGCCTCACTCTCCTGTGAGAACAGCTCCTGACCCCCAAAAATTCCACTCTGCTTTGCAAGTTGCAGCAATACACATAGAAGTTTAAAATTGGCTAAGACTTGATTTCTGGATCATGTAAAATCAAATTTGTTAATAAGAAGATATAAAAATCTTCATAAAATCAGTTTTTCAGTCAGTCTGAAGTCAACTGAAAATTTCTTCATTTTCATAACCTACAATTAAGAACAATTTCAGAAAAACTTTCTATCTGTTTTAAATTCGGAGACTGTAAAGTAGAGGAGCCCACAAAAGAAATTATTTCAGTTTCTCTAATCAAAATGATGCCACAGTTGCAAAGATAATAGCGCAAATTAAATAAATAATAATGAATAAAATATTTTCATTGGACATACTAATATTACCAACAATCTCTTAGGAAAAGAAGAGCCTCAGTACTCTTTCCAATTTTAGATGTGGACTATAGTCCCTAGCCCTTAAAACGAGTTATTTTACAGCTCTGTATTGATATTTGCTCAAAACTTGCAGCTGTTTTCTGTGTGCATTATTTACCACTGGGAGAATGTATTTGGGTGGTGTAAATGATGTTGTTTTGGGTACTGCTGCAGAATTAAGGTTATTGTTGAAACTTTAATCAATACCTTTGATGCTTTTTGCCTCTGTGTTTTTTGACCTGCTGCTTCTATGTTTGTTTCAAATCTTGCCATTGAATAACAACAAAAGAAATCCGACTATTTCCATGAATAACTGCAAGGTACTAATTATGTTGTGTAAATTAATGGTCTATTTACTGCCTTAACCTATCTTAACAAAGATTTTGTTTGGGGATATATTACTAATGAAAAAGCCTTGACATCTTAATACTCTCCTGGGCAAATCGTTAGAATAGATCCCAAATGCAATTAAAGAAGGACTTTTTTTAAACCACTGTATTAGGAGATAAATAGGCACGGTCTCCTCTCTGAGTGCTTGTTTGTAAATCTACAGAATTCCCATTAATTCTGTGCTTCTTGCCTCGAAACTGGCCTGCTGCAGGTGGAACAGGAGAAACAGCTGGGGCAGGAGGAAGGGTTTGGTTTATTTTTATTGGTTGTATATGCAGTGAAAAATTGAAATGAGGGAAATCCCCAGAGCGGGCAGCAGAGGGGGAAACGCTGGAAGGAGAAATCATGACCTGGGGTGGGAATCTCCTCTGTTTGAGAATTCTTTTCCTCAGCCATCAGCAAGGCTTTCTCCAAGCACCCACAGGCATGGAATAGCCAATTTCCAGAACATCTTTTCCAGGATCGTTGCCAGCTCTGGATCTTTTGGTAGTCTTTTCATTAGGGGAGAAAAGGGGGCTTTTCCTGCAGTTTCTGACCACTCACACCCAGCCATTTCTCTGTGGTTCTTGTGAAGCAGGAACTTTATAACCTTTGGAGTGTCCAAGAGAAGTTTTAGAAAGCCAGCCCTGAAACCACAACTGTTTGAGAGAAACCATGGGTTATGATTTAATCGATCTTAGATGTTTTCCAGCAGAGACACGGCTTTGGGAGCACATGACCCTTGAATTTGAAATGAAGGGAAATTGTTATTTCCTTTCAGGGAGTCCAAATCCTTTCCTGACAGTTTTCAAACCAGCAGCCCTCAAAAATTTGGCTTTTCTTTTTCTTTTCCTCACTGCATTTATGGAGACAGGATCTATTTTGAGGGAGAAGGGAGCAAAAGGGAGGGGAATGGATGAGCATAATCCATAACCCTGCTGAGCTGGACAGACGTGGCAGAAAACAGAGGACAGACAAGCTCCTGCACATCCCCACAGTCTGAAACACCAAGAAGAGGTTTCTGAGCACATGTGGGAAAGCCTTGGGACCAAAGCCATTTCTTCTCTTGGTTTTTGTGTTCTTTCCCCTCTTGTTGTCAGGGGACCTTTCCGGAGCAAAGGCAAATAAAGAGCTTTCAAACTCTTCCACGGTAGGGGAGGGAGGGAGGAGGTTGTTGCTGCCTCTCTGCCACACACTGGCATTCAAGAAGCTGAATTAATCCATAGTTTCATGCCTGCTGGTCCCCCTGATTGGGCTTTTATAATTAGAACAATCTTGTTCCCCAGCGTTTATGAAAGGACTCCAGTGCTGGCTCCCAGGTTTTCATTACAGCTGAATTTAAGGGCATTTATTTAGCTTATTGCTACCACTCCCCCGTCCTTATTTGCTAACAGGGGCTTTGTTCCGTGCTGGGGATTTCAGAGGGGCAGAGGATTAGGGCAGCCCCTCCTCTCTCCGCCCCAGATCTGTCTCCCCGGCACTCCCCGGCTGGATTATGGCACGGTGCCATCCGCATCCCTCCTTCCAGAAAGTGCATTGATTTACCCCTCTCAGCCTCACTTCCCCCCACCTTCCTCCCGAAGAACAAACAGCACCAGAGATGCCAGAGCTCCTCATGTCACCGCTCAGGGACTTTGTGAAGCAAAAGCCTGGGGCTCCTGGCCGGAAAGCCGGAGTGACAAGCGTCAGGGTAAAACTCTGTCTGAGGAGGAAAGAGGGAGAAACGATTTACAAGGCAAGGCTTTGTGGCTTGGGAAGAAGCAGAGCGACACCCAGCACACCTACCCTCACCCCAGGGCTGGGAAATGTGCAACCACTGTTTCCTGCAAGTGTGTTTTGAAGGTAAATGTTCAGCCCCATTTTCCAGCTGCTTTGTCCACTCGGATTTCCAGAGTTGTGGCTGTGCTGTGTCCATGGTCCTTAAACCACCCAGCCCAAATCCTGCCTGCCATAAGCTGCCTCACCACAGTTTTGTGCAAATGTCTGCAGTTTCGGCTCTCTGCGGGTTGGGGCAGGAGGGAAAGTTGTGTTTTCTTTAAAAGGACGGTTTCAGCCTTGAAGAAGGCATTAGAAATCTCCATGTTTAGCCTCTCACTTTCTTCTCACTTAGGTTCTGTTTTTTGTAGATTTATTCCCCCCCTGGTGATTTTCCTGGAATTTAAATATGTGCCAGCAGTTTACAAGCCTTTCCCGACGCTGCCCTAGGCAGTACTGTGTGCTTTCACCTTCCCTGCCTTCAAGATTTAGCTCGAGGGTCCGGCCCCCGTGGTAAAATACCTGGCCCTTAAAATTCCAGCCTGCTGCCATCGATCGCAACAAATCGTCTTGGGTTTACTGCTCAAACTGAACAAAACCGAGTCTTTAACACACCAAATGCCAAAGCCATAAATACGAGGGCTCAGAGGGACAGGGGAGGGGATGGAGAGGGAGAGGGAAATGGAGGGAAGAGCTGTGGCCACGTGCAGGGCCCCAAATTTGGGGCACATGCGCTTGCCAGGCACCGATTCCCCCCAGCCTGGCACGCGGCGCTCACCCCACACCAGAGTTGCAGAGAGCTATTTCCAGCAGGTAGGTCATAAATCTCTTGTTTATTGCCTTTTATTATGTTGTTTCAACAGCTCCTAAAGCTGGAAAAGCGACCGATTGATAGCTGCTTTAAATCTCTTTCATTTTCTGCACATATTTCTTTATATTTCGGGGAGGGGGGCATCCATCTCTCTCGCACCTCTCCAGCATCTCTTTCCCTTCAGGAGGCAAACACCAGCTCTTTCTCTTTACGAGTCATGTTTTATAGATCCCCCCTCCACGCTGGAAGTGCTGCTGGTGCCTGGGAAAGGGCAGCCAGGGAGCGCCCCTGGAAGGGAACACAATGTTCATGTTTTGCTAGGAAATGCATTGAGTTTGGATTCAGACCAGGAGGGACAAAGTGGAGACAGAAAAGGAGAAGAGACGGCCTCGACGGGGAAGAATTGATTGCCATGGAATGAGGGGGAGGGAGCCACAATTAAAATCCTGTATTTTATAGTAGGCTATTATAGCCTGGATCAATTTTCAGGTGTGCATTTGCAATTGCATTCCCTCCTCTTGAACGACTGTCCTACAGGGTACAGGACAGCGCGTGCAGCCTCAGAGGTGGTGTCTGATGAAGCCAGAGGATCTTTATGGAGATGCCAGAGGAGAATTATGGATGAAATCCCATTATCTCTGTGGTGTTTTGGGGAGATCCCACCTGGAGCATCGCTGGGATCCTCAGCACAGGAGGGACAACAACCTGTTGGAACGAGTCCAGAGAGGACCACAAAAATGATCAGAAGGATGGAGCAGCTCTGCTGGGAAGAAAGGCTGAGAGAACTGGGATTGTTAACCTGGAGAAGGCTCCAGGGAGATGTTCTTGAACCTTCCAGTATCTAAATGGGGCTTATAAGAAAGTCGGGGTAAAATTTTTAGCAGGGCCTGTCGTGATGGGACAAGGGGTGATGGTTTGAACTGAAAGAGAGTCCATTTGGGTTAGATAGAAGGAATCATTTTACAATGAGGATGGGGAGGTCCTGGCACAGGGTGCCCAGAGAAGCTGTGGCTGCCCCTGGATCCTTGGCAGTGCCCAAGGCCAGGGCTTGGAGCAGCCTGGGACAGTGGGACGTGTCCCTGCCCATGGCAGGGATGTAACAAGATGATTTTTAAGATCCCTTCCAACCCAAACCATTCTGGGATTTGCTGATTCCAAGCAACCTCTGTGCAGAAACCCCTTTCACAAACCCCAAGCTTAAGGGTCACCAGGGACCTCTGAGTGACAGAGGCCACACCAGCAACAGCAGCAGTGCCAGAACTTCCTCTGCCAGCGAGCCTGGAGGCAGGGATGTGATTGATGGCAGCACTGAGGAACCTCAAGCATCACTCTCCCAAAGCCTGCATTTTTCCAAGAGCTGATCAAAATCTTATTACATTGGTCAGGGTAGCTATCTACTGGAAAAATAGAGTTTTCCCATGAAAACATTTTATAAGGATATGTCCACAGCACTGAAATTTATAGTGGGGGGGGAAAAAACCAAGTGAATTATTTCCACAGTGTTTGCTCCAGTTCTCATTTTGATTACCTTCATTTTGACAGGTATTTTAATATATTCATATTTTCATGCTTTGACCTTATCAGGACGAAACGTTTCATTCCATCTAAATGAAGGGATTACAAATGGGCTGGATGAAACTCTTGGCTGTTCTGAATCTGAAAAATGTGACAACTTCTGTTCCATACAAAAGTTCCAAATTTCCACATCTCATCCACATTCAAAGCAAATTCCCTGAAGAATGAAAAGGTCTTGCACGAGCACCAATTAAAAGTCTGGGACTGCTCACCACGCAGCAGCCCTTTTAGGCAGGTTTCCAGCTTTCATTAGGACTTCTAAACTCAGAACTAATTTTCATGCTGGATTCAGACTGGTCACATCTGAGAACAGGCTGTAATGGTGTTTTTTAAGCACCTGAAAATCCAGTCCCGGGTTCTCCGGGCACATCTGATTCCACAGCCCTCAGCAAATCTTTCAAACCTGCTTTTCTGGCCGGAGGTGAGAGCTTTGAGCAGCCCATCAGCTGAAAGCAGCCCCTTTGCAGGGATTTAAGAAAAACATTGAATACCAAAAGAAGCCTACATTTAAGAACAACAACAACAAAAAACCAAAAACAAACGAGTCACAGCACTGAGAATCCTTCACAGCCAGAGTGTCCCAGGGCTGTGGCTTGTGCTGTGCAAGAAGCCAGCCCAGCCAGCAGGGTCCCTCCCACACCATCTGGGAGGCCAGGAAAACACATCTTCAGGCATCAATGATTATGCATTTCCACCCAGTGCAAAGGGATTTGTACCAATAATTCCCAGAGGCCAAGTGGGAAATAATTAAATCATGTGCACGTGCCAAAATAACTAAATCATGTGCCATGGGGAGGGGCAAGGGGGAGCAGGGTCTCCAGTCATTCCTTCCCATCCAAAATGGGAATTAACTGCTTTGTTTTCTCTTTAAATTAACATGAGGGCACAAACCCCAGCATCTCCCAGTGTGCAGCTCCTCGTTTTGCAAGAAATACTGACAGGTCCCACATCCTGACCGGCCTCACCTTTTCTGATTTATGTGACAATTTTCTCCTGGGAAGTGTGACAAAACCTCAGTGTGGCTGATGGATGGGATGTCACCAGTGAGCAAATTCTCACCTGGGAGCTCCTGGAGCCAGGGGCACACCTCTGGCCCGACGTCTTCATTTCAACACTCCATTATTGCAGTTTTAGAGCGTTCTCATACAAAGGCCAAGTGGACACGTAAATGTTTGGCCAGTGTGAGCTGTATCAGTTAAAAGGGTGAATAGCTTTTTTAATTATTTCATTTTTTTATGACTCAGATGTGCCAATAAAACTCTTGGCCAGTTTTCCACGGCTTTGCTGAACTGAGAGCAAATTAAACTGACAAAGCAATTTTTTTTCCCAGGGGTGGAAGAGCTGCTTTCGAGGATGGCAATCCAGGCAAACTTTACACAGAGGTAGAGTTGGGATTGTTAAAACTGCTTTTCTTGCTTTCAGAGACATCAGCTAAGAGTCTCTCATGCTGTGTGAAGGAGAAGACATTCCTAGACATTCCTTCCTGTGATGCTCCATTCCAAGGAATTTACCATGTGATGCAAACAAGTAAGCACAGAAATGTGTTCAGGAAAAGGTGGGATCTAATCTAAGACAAATCTGCATCCAAACAGGAATGAGGGTGGCACAGAACAGCCAGAAGGTTCAGGGCTGAAACCATCCAGCTATGTCTGAAGGGAACATGGGTGAAAATTCAGAATAAAAGGCAGATTCCACCCTGCCTTCCCATCAGACCCCACAAGTATCAAATTATTGCCCTCAGCCTGGGAAACTTCGCTGGGATCTGCTTGTGCTGAGCTGAACAAGATGCTTCTGATCATGGCTGGCTCAGCAGGGCTTTTCTAAGGCACAGGGAACTGAGTGGTGAGGCTGCCTGCAGCCTCATTCTCACTCGACAGGAGTTGTGCTGGTGGGGCAAAGTAGGGCAGCTCCAGGGCCAGCCAGCACCTGGCTGCACACCTGCATCCCAAACCAACCCCAAAACACAGCAACACATCCCAGCCAGAGCAGTCACAAACACGAGGTTCAAAGGTTTGGGGGCTTTAGGGTTGTTTTTTGGGTTTTTTTTTCAGTATCATCATCAGCAGAAAAAAACACTCTGGAAGTCCTTGTACAAGAAAAAAAACAAAACAAAACAAAACAAACAACAAAAAAAAACCAACCCCAAAACACAGCAACACATCCCAGCCAGAGCACTCACAAACACGAGGTTCAAAGGTTTGGGGGCTTTAGGGTTGTTTTTTGGGGTTTTTTTTCAGTATCATCATCAGCAGAAAAAACCACTCTGGAAGTCCTTGTACAAGAAAAAAACAAAACAAAACAAAACAAAACAAAACAAAACAACCCAACCACACAAGGCAGGTTAAAAGCTGTCTCAGTCAGGGATGAGCCTCCTGGCACATCTGCAGATCTAGTGCCTGTCCTAGGCACTGCCTGAGCACCCTGGCAGCACAGTTTGAACCCCTGTGCCTCAGTTTCCTCCCCTGGGGGGGTAAGGCAGCAATATTCCCCCCACAGAAGCCTCTCTGCATTTGGGACGTGGCACAGAGGCCACTGGTACTTACAAAACTCAAGTTTGGATCCAGGGCAAGGCTGTTTTGCATCAGCCGACTATTTATTAATCATCATTGTCACAGCAATGAACTATTGTCCACAGCAGCTTCTGTGGTTCTCCACAAACAAGAACAAGCCCTGACAAAACTTCTGTCTGAATCCAAGTGCCAGACTGCCTGCACTGGTGACTCAGTTTCTTACTATTTCTGCCTTTAATGGCAGCAGCTCTGATAAGATTGCTCAGAGTAGGCCGCGTTCAGCAGTTTAATGGGTACCAGCCCAGACAGACTAATGGATCTGGAGACCAGCAAAGAGCAGGAAGGTGAGCTGAGTGGAGAATATTGAGGCTTTTAAGGCAGAAAAGCAGCAGCTAGACATGGGGTAGCTGACTCCCAGAGCCTTGGTGGAGACAGATATCCTCGCTGGGCGTCCCCAGCCATCCATCACCCCGCGACAGGCCCATGAAAACCGGGCCTTTCTTGAAACAATTTGCAAAATGCAAAGCAGAGCTGGGAAGGGATCCTGGGGCGCAGGGCCAGACACACAGCCAGGTGAATTATTGTCAAGTCTGAGCTCACAGGCTTTTCCCTCCCCTGGAGAAGTGCATTTCCATTCCTGTTGCCTCGTATCACCACCTAGGCAATGTCAGTGCCTCAGAGGAACCAAATGTTCCATCCAGCACCATCCATTTCTCTAGCCCTGAGAGATCCAGACAAGAAGATTCTGCTCCTCCTCCTCCTAAGAAACGAGTTCTGCCAGGGAGTGGGAGGTGTTCAATTCACCCTTGTGCAGGGACTTGCCCTAAAGGTGTTTTACCTGTGTGTTGTCACTGGTGGGTGACTTTTCATTGTCTGAGCCACAGAGGATGAACTTCAGTCAACTTCAAGATGCATTTCCAGACACTGGAATTTATGGAAAACAAACAAGCAAACAAACAACCTCACCCCCCCAAAACATTTAAGTCATCTGCCATATCAAAAACTGAGTAAATAGGGAAGGGTTGGATGAAAATTGCTCTCACTGCTCTTCAGTGAAACCTTTAGGATTTTTATTTTCCTTTTTATCAGAAGAAAATCCTGACTACATACGAGGGGAAGAAGACAGAAATCACGGCCACTACATGTCCTTCTGCAAAAATATTTGTAGGATGATATTTATTGTCCCCAAACTGCCTGTGCAGAGAAGGACCCTTTACCCTCTCCTCACAGGTGTTAAGTGTTCTGAGCAATGAAGAAGGGTCTGCACCAGCAGGAAGGTGAACTGAGAACACCCAGAAATCATTTGAGTTGCCAGCAGAGAATGAAATACCTCCTGGCCTCGCTGCTGGAGTGATGCAAGGGGAGGCCAGGAGGGGCAAGGGACTGGAGAGAGAACAGGAGTGATCCCATAATTAAACAAAAGGCTTTCTCTAAACCCCCCCGTGATGGATGTCCTCCTGCAGGCTGGCAAACAGCTGGTGTCGCTCAGTTTTGTTGCTCTGGCCATAAATAAGGGCTCTCCTGGGATGTGTGGCGAGGGTAAAAATGGCATTTGGCAGAAAAATTGCGACAGGGACAAGGATGCAATGGAGACCTCGAGTGAGGGATGTAGGAGCCAAGGCAGAGATGAAGTGCCAATTTATCCTGCCCTGCCCTGGGGATGTGCCTCCCCCTTCCCAAATCCACAGAGTGAGTGAGGCAGAAATCAACAGCCACAGAGAGAGGAGGAGGAGGAGGAGGAGGAAAGTAGCAGATGCACAGAGTGGTAGGTGGGGAACAAAACCTTGTGGGGAAACCAGGCAGGAGGGGGCTTTCCAGGAAACCTGTCTTTTGGGGTTGAAATCCTCGGATCATACCTGCAAACCTGAACTCAGGCTTGCTGCTTGAAGCCATCTGCATTTCCTAGCAGTGGTTCTTTGGACAGAGAAATGCTCCTTCTCCTGCAGACCTGAACCTCTCAGCTAAGGCCCTACCACTCTGTTGTGCACCTTTCCACTTTATTAGTTACTTAAACTGAATTGCATCTCATCCCTGGCAAATTTAAAAGGCAGCAGGCAAACCCTCCGAAGAAGAGCCATGATGGAATTCAATTTGTGTCGACTCGGGGCTGGCAGGGATTTACAGCCAAGCTCAATCCAGCACAATGCACTTTATTCTTTTTACAGAGCAGCCTGAATGCCATGGTGGAGCAGGCACGTTGAAGGGAGCCTGGCAGAGGCCAAAGAACAGGAAGGTATTTTATAGGTTCAATGAGATTTATGAAGAAAGACGTTCCTCTGGAGCGGGAAGCAAAGGGAATTTCCAAAAGCAGCAGAATCCCTCTGCTCCTCTCCAGATGCCTTTAATGGTGAGAGGAGTCCGTGGTGTCCTTGAGGGGTTTTATCATCAAACAGAAAGGATCACAAAGCAGAGTTGTGCTCCAGTGGCTCAGGGGGTGCCCAGGGGTCCTTCAGTGCCCCAGTTCTCCACACCACACACTGTCTGCTCTCATGGGGAACAATTGTTTGCTGACTTCAGGGGTGGTGAGGGGAAAGGATGTGGTGGGAAAGCATGACCCTGGCTGAACTGAGGAGAACATGCAATGCAAACGCTGCTCCCATTAATGGTCCCATCAGAAGGGCAGTGCCTTGGGGCTGTGGGAAGTCACCAACTCTCAGTGGCCCAGCAGAGAGCCTGCTTCTCATCCCAGCTTGAGCATGGGGTAGCAGAAGAGGAAAATGTCAGCTGAGTGTCCTCCCTTGCAGGGCATCCTGACACAGCTGAGCCTGGCTTTGCATCCAGCTCCTAAACCTCTGTTTTAACTGCAGTGAAATCTGCACTGGGCTGCAGCCAAAGCCTGAGCAAAGTCTGGGATGTCAGAGCACTTGTTGCACATGGCTCAGTTTCCCGTAAAGCCAAGGTGCTGATATTTACCTATGAGATCTGTAAAGCACTTGGAGAGTCTCAGCTGTAAAGAGATGTGGGGGAATGGATCTCTGCTAAGAGCTCTGAGTGTGAGCTCTCCCCCTCCAACAGACAGAGAAGCCTTGGCCCCCATCACCATGGAGAAGCAGAATATCCACACCGCTACACCTGCTTCAAAGTGCATCTTGGAAATCATGGGGAACCCCCAACAGCAAAGGGTCTGCTGAGACCCCCTAAATACTTTTGAGACCCTGAGACCCACCATGCAAGCTGGCACAGCCCCCTGGGGTGTCTCAGTGGCAGAAGACAGGGCCCTGCTGTCCTTTCCTTACGGCCACCCCCTTTCCCAGCTCCGGCTCCCCTGCTCCCGCTGCAATTAATTGGAACATCTCCCACTGATTCCTGATTAGCTGCTTTTGATTAGGGTTTAATGACTTCACTCGGCCCCTAATTCACAGGGATGAGTTTGGAAATGCCTGAGAACAGCTCAAACACATTTTCTCCCACCTTGGAGCCACCACTTAAGCTCTGTACACATGAGCCCTGCTCCTCTGACCCTGCAGGACCTGCCATCCCCAGCCCTGCTCCTCCTCCCTGTGCCTCAGGCAAACCACAGCCAGGCATGCCAAGCTCTGCCTCCTGCTGGTGGAGGATAGAGCTGGAGGGGAAAATGGCCATTTCAAAGCCACCTGGGCACTCAGATAATCTATAAAATTCAGGGCTTTGTGTGTGGCTTGGCCACAGAGTTAAAGCATGGCTGGACAAGGCAGGCTGGAGTCAGGGTCATGGCCCCATGGGTGACTATTCTGGTGTGTAATGGGGCATTCAGGGACAGCCAGGACAGACCTGGATTGCACTCTGGACCTTCAAGGAGGGCAGGCACTGGTGTGAGCTGGTAGAGGAGAGCAGTGCACTGCCCTTTGGACCTGGACATCCCCAGCTGCCGTGTCCTGGTCCAGGATTTGGGGCCAATAAAAGTCTCAATATCTGCATAGTGCTGAATCCTGGGGAGAATTGCCCTCCTGCCTCTCCCTGACTCTATCTTCCCTCTCTCTTCCCTCCTCCATCCCCAAAGTCTCATTCCATGCCTGGGGACAGAGGGTAGGCAGAGGGAGGGAGTTTTCCTCGGCAGGGAAGAGAGGTAAACCCAAATTCTACATGGCTGCTGGGAGCACTGGTACCCACTGTGCTCCCAGGGACCAGGATCTGCATTTCAGGCTGACCTTGGAAGCTGAACTGAAGGTCATGTCATGCTGCCTGCCTTGTCACCAGCCAAGGAGGTTGTAAACACTGGTTTCAGAGGCTGCCTTGCCTTTTGAAGATCTGAAAGTGCATTTATCTTCCTGAGACATGCATTAATCTACTAACTACCAGTGAAGATAAGGGGATGAAAAGAGGCTTGGTGGGGAGGAAAAAATAATAAAATAAACCAAAATAAAGTAAAATAATCAAATCAAATAAATAAAATGGAAGAAAGTAAAAGACTCATTTTCATCAGTACGAAAGAGGTCCATGGACTCTTTCACGGTGCCTCAGGCACTGATGTCCCATCACACAGCTGCCTTATCACAGCTCTCCTCTGCACCAGGCTCACCCTGGCAGTGTGAGGTGACAGCTCACAAAGTGTCTGAGTCCCCTCACTGTGCCCCAAGCTCCACAGCTGATCTCTTTAATCACCACATCTCAGTGACAAGGCAGTGAAGCAACTCAACTCCCAGCAAGACAAACCCAGGGCAGGTTGTTTATTTTCTCCACAGGCAGCTTTGACTGTGCCTGGGCAGAGCCAAGCAGGACCAGAGCCTGGACCCTTGGGGGAACCAGCCCTTGGCTCTCTGTAGCTGGACCTCAGCTCCTGCTGGGGCAGGCAGAGGTATTTAAAAGAAAATAAGCTTGGGCTGGAATCCCAGCTACACAGAGCAGAGCTTCTCCTTGCTCCAAGCCTCAGTTTCCTCAGCTGGAGGAGAAAATCAGCGTTGGACTCCCATGTGAAGGAAGCTGGAGATGAAGGGAGTTGTTTTGAATCATTCTCTGTGTTTGGCTCCTCTGCTGAACCTCCCCTGAATCCCCTGCTCTTCGTGGCAGGAGCCTCGTGGGTTCAGGCACTGGGGGGTTGCTGGCAAAGAGGGGAAAAGGCCAACAACCCCATCTCAGTTTCGAGTCAGGCACACCACGGCTGACAGAGGGGAAGAGGGACCCCAAAACCTGTGGGAGCCAGCACCTCAAACCATGGAAAGGGAGGGAAAGGTGGGCTTCTTTGTGCAGGGGTGATTTCATCAAAAATCAAAAAGCAGCCCCGGGCAGAGAGGTTTCAGGGCTGCTTTTCCCCCACCTGCACCCTGAGGGGCTCAGGGGGATGTCACCACCTTCACAGCCCAGGTCACATCTCCAGCCAAGCCTGGCCCAGAGCCCTGGGCTGTTTGTCTGCAGGGCAGATGAAGAGGAAGGTGGAATTAGAGAAGGAGCTGGGGGCAGGGGAAGTGCTGCAGGACTAATAAAGAGCTTTGAAAGGGATGGGGAATTGAGTCAGGTTCACATTAAAGGGCAAGGAAATGAATGCTGAGATGAAGGCGCCTGCAAGTTCAAATGCAGCAAGCTGATAAATAAATAAAGTTAAAAGAATGACTTTTAATTACATTTGAAAGAGAAAAATGGGGGGAGCTGGGGGGAATGATAGCAAAACCTCCAAACTCAGACACTCTGGAGCTCTGGCCTTGTTCTGGGGACACTCTTCCTGCCTGCCCCCTGAGCCCAGGGCAGCCACCAGCAGTGGCAGAGCTGGGGGGACAGCAAGATCAGCTGAGCCTGGGTTTAATGCCTCAATTAAGGTTCATCCCGATCAGCTTTAAAAAGCAATTTAGCCCCACTAAGCTGCACCAGGTCAGGAGCAGGGATAGATGGCAAGTCTCATTTGAAAGCCAAACACACACATTCCCATCATTAACGGTCCCATCCCATTAATGACAATAACATTGTTGGCTTAAAATGTTGCTTTCATTGAACAACTGGAGAAGAATGAAATGCTTTCCTCCAGTTTTTGGTCTGGTGCCAGGAGCTGCCTGTAAAATCCAGATAAGAGTTCTCAGCACAAACTTCTGATAAGGGAATTAGCAGGTAAACTTTAAACTTTGGTGAAGGCGAAGGCAGGAGGGGAGGGAAAGCTTTTGTGGTCTCTTCAGTGGTATCAGCTTGCCAGGCTGAATCTCACCAGACCCCGATGCCACATTCCCTGAATCCTCATCCCTATTATCTACCTGTACTGGGAAATTACCTGTTTCCATAGCTGAGGCCAAGGCCTCATTCCCTTAAGAATCTGCCTTTTTCTTCTCCTTTCTATTTTCTCACCCCCCCAGAGACTATCCTCCATCCTATTCCTAGCGCTGGCCTTCTCTTAAATTGAAGCTAATTCCCTGCCAAACCTTTTGGGGTTCTTTCATCCCCTCTTTAAAAAAAAAAAAATCACATCACCTAGATTATCCACAAATTCAACCAGAGCTAAACCCGAATGTATTGACTGTGGATAAATGTCCCTCTTGCAGGTGCTGGGTACAAGAACATCTGTCATGGCCAGGATGAAGCACCTCGATGAAATGCCCTCTGGAGAGAGGCTCTCACCCTATTGTCCACTTTGCCAAGGCTCAAGTTCATGAAATCTAAAGCTGATGCACCAGAAATCCTGGGTCACCTGAAACTTGGAAGAAGAGGATAATATAGAAATTAGTCTTCTCCCCCAATCAGTCCAATCTCTACATCCACTTGGTTTAGGAGTGACAAAATCCTTGGTCACTATTTGGACAGACAGGTTAACTCCAGTGGTATATGGAATACTCACTCCACTCCTGGAGAACCTATATCCAAGGGGGATTAAATGAGCAGCTCATGATTGTGGAACAAATTCTGCTCAGAAGAGCAAAGATTAGGGCATCAAGTCATCTCTCTGTCTATCTCTGAACCTTGGAGTGGCTCCTAGCCAAGCTGTGGTGGTTTTTTTTGTTTTGGTTTGGTGTTTTGTTTTTGTTTTGTTTTTAATTAATAAAGTGATGATACAATCAGCTGTGAGGTAAAAAAAACCATATATATATATATATTCTAACACTGAACTTCTGATTTTGCTTTTCCATCCCCATTGCCCTCTGCTGTTGGGAAAGGCTCAGGAGCAGGATGGGTCCTCACAGAAGCACCAAGATTCAGCCAACTGCTCCTTCCTGCTTTCCCACTCTGGCACTTCTCTTCAGGAGCTGCTGCCTGAGCTGAACAATTGTTGTGGAGGCAAAGCCAAAATCCAGCCAGCCCGAAGAGAAACCACAGAGTTTTTCAGGAGCTAAAAGGAATTTGTCACTTCGCCCAAATTTTCTGGGTTTGGACTTTTATATCCTGAGAGGGAACACCAAAATAACACAAGGGCCATTTGTGATAAATTTCCTGCTTGCACCTGAACAGGCAAACTGGGAATTCCAGAGCTTGATCAACAGCATTAACACACCTACCCCTTAGTTTTAGGATTGGTTGGGACCTCCAGGACCTCAGAGTTTGGGAAAGGCTGAAATCCTTGTCACCCCTGGCTCCTTCAGACTTCCATTCTACATTTTGAACCCTGCTTGTCCCAACACTTCTGCACTGCCACCATCAGCCATCAGTATCCCAAGAAACTCGCCGTTTCTGGAACAGCAGGAGCCAGGCAGGAATATCTTGTTAAGGCAGCTCTTACAGTTTGGAAAAGGCAGATTCATCTCAGTTGAAAAGCTTGGAAGACAGAGACCCAGTTTGATGAATTTCTTCTGCTGGGAAAAAAGAAAAAAAAAAATACTAAGACAACTTGTTTTACCTTTTTATTCAAAGTCATTTTGTTTTGAAACTTAAGCTGATTACAATAAAAATATATTTTAAAAATGAAAAACAGGTCATGCATGAAACACTTTGATATCATCGAGATGAAGTATTGCAGACTACTTTTTTATTACTTTTTGTCACATCTCACAAAAGTCTCAGTGATTTTGACTTTTTTTTTTCATGCCAGGACAAGAAATTTTAAGCCTCTATGTTTCTTTCTGGGATAAGCAATCATTTATAGTAATGTAGTTTTTCTCAGAGGAAAAAAAAAATACAGAACCAGCCTTTTCAGTTTCTAGCTCTGCTTTGAACTGAGACTGAGAGTTAACTAGAGTGATCCAAAGTTGTTAAAAAGCAAGAGAAAAGCTTTCATATTTCAGACTTCTATCTTCCTCTGCTCCCAGCGGCCGAAGAAAATGCCATTAGCCCTGGAGGTACTTCTGGTAAATAAAGAAAAGGGAAAAAGAAAAAAGGGGGGGGAAAAAAGACAAGAGAATAGTCTTTATCTTTTATTTTTCTGTCGTAAATATATTATAAACCCTTTTCTCCAAGGCGTGAAATTGTCTCACTTTAGCCCTACAGAGCCAGGGGAGTCTGAGCTTTCAAAGCTGCCTTTCGAAAGGGACGGGCGTGTTTTGAACCCGTCTCGAAGGCCGTTTGCGGAGGGGGAGGTTCGGCGGGGCGGGGGGAAATGCTCCCGCAGACACGCCGGGAGCGGGGAGAGGCTGAGGGCCGGGGGAAATGCTCCCGCCGACACGCCGAGACCCGGGAGAGGCTGGGGG